>WSXT02024349.1:0-45698 GCA_011762715.2 Neuroterus valhalla | reverse complement strand
GCAATATTTGGAAAAAAGCTTTCTGGTCGGGGCCCCATTTGGGTCTAAAGATGAGGTGGGAAAAATATTACAACTAAAAATTCACCAGTGTAACAGAAAAATGGCGGCGAAAAAAGCCTATCGCTGATGAAGCACCTTAACCCCATACCGAGTTTCGCTTTGGCATTTATCACGTTAGTTATTTCCAGTGCTACCGCTTCCTTACCAATTCCAACGTATTTGACAAAGACACGCTGCCAAGTTTTATCGGCTAATTCATGATCTGTAGCGTTTCTGGCTCCAGCGTTTTCATGATTTTGCTAGTATGAAATATTGTGTTCTTTACACTCTGCATCCAAAGGATTGAACTACGCAGTGTATCCCAGAACGAGACTAGCTTTACAAAACTATGCTTCTGGCATTTTCTTAAATATTTATAAAGCTTGTGAAATCCCACTTCAATGGACTACTCGTAAAGAAATTTTTCACGTATTGGAGGGGATATATCACGTAAGGAGTCTCTTTTTGAAATTAAAGAATTTTTCAAATTATGTACCTATATACTTCAACTCATTTCATGATCTAGGAATTTTTCAGAAAATCTGAAACTCACAGGATGCATATTTTTTCAACCTTATCTTTAATTCAAGTATATAAAAATTCAAGAATTTAATCAGGCTTCCAAAATATGATTTAAATTGTTCAAGCGTGGCTGCACCAAAATTTGGTGGGCGATCACTGCACGCAAACACACTTGAACAGTTTTAGACATATCTCGTAAACCCCATAAAAATTTATCTTTATTTCGGCATCAATTGGATATAAGCCTCAAAATACTGTGTCCCATAAATTTTAGGTGTTTGCTGAAGTTTCCCTGGATTATGACACGAGTTGAAGTCAGTGAACAAAATTTGAAAAATCATTGGTTTTTTTCTGGGGCCGCGATAGCGGGGGGGGGGGGGCTGAGGGAGCGCAAGCCCCCAAACGAAAAACTGTGGTGGCTGAGCCCCCCCCCCCCGTTTTTAAGGTATTCCTATGCATAATTTTGTCCGATGACCTTTTTTTTGCTTCTCTGTAGCCGTGGGTAGTTGAGCCCCCCTGCATGAAAATATCTTCCGCCGCCCCTGGTTTTTTCAGAGACTTCTGTCGTGATCCATTTCCGAAAACCCATAGATATCTCTACAAGAAGGCATTTGTCGTTGAAATTGATAATAATTTTTTTTAAATGTCCTGCTTTATTCCTGACCAAGTTACTGTGCTTCAAAATCCTCAGTGATTTTGAGTATGTGCACTTGCGGTAGCTGCCCAGTGGGCAACAGGACATCCTTTGGCTCTTATCATGTTTTTGAAAGGGCCTGAGGACATCCTCAAGACGTCACACAGAAGACAGAATGACAGTTACATCGAGCCTATTTACACCGCAGCAACAGTTGCTACGATAGCAGAAACCCAGAAACTGCTACGCCCGGCAATCAATCAGGGGCGTCAGATATAAATATAAGGTTTCCGATTGGGTAACACACGTAGCAGTTTCTGTTGCAGTTGATGAAATCGCTACGATGTAAACAGGCTCATTTTTATTCAAGCAAAGCTTGAAATATTGCTATCAAATAATAGGAGACATAAATTTACATTTATAGATAAGGGGAAGAAAATTTTCAAGTGTCGGGGTGATAAACGGCCCACACCGTCTAAAGCGCCGCCGCTTATTAAATTGCCACCGCATAAGCCGTTGCCGCCGCCGCATAAACCGATGCCGCAGGCGCCGCCGAGCCAATAACAAGGATGACAAATTTTCCCGAACTCCAGGTCATGAAAAATCTACAAATTTGATAAATAAAAGTCTAAGTTTTTAGACGGATAGTGTCTTATAAGTCTTATCAATACAATTAAGTGAAAAATGAATTTTTTTTTATTTTTTATTTTTTAATCGCTACGTCGACAGACATACAAATATTGTTACAAGTCATATTTGGATATTATTGTTTGTGCTTTGAGACCCGAAATTCACCTAATAATTGTTTGTTAATAGATAGTGAAAAAAGGATATCAAATCCAACCTGTGACCTAAATCGGTCCAGGACAAGTCTTTTCAGAAAAAAGTGAATTTGTCGTATTTGTCGTTATCGTTTCTGATTGGTGCTATGATAACCTTTATAGGCACACATATCGATGTTTTCCTTTTTCCCGCTAACATATTATGTGATAAATGTAATATTATGTAATTAGTGTATGTGTAGGTATAAAATATTGCATAGTCTTATATTAATCTCATTTAAATTGTTTTCAAATAAGATAATATAGATAAATTAAATATTTTTCAACGTTATTAAAACAATTCAATCGATTTTCGCCTACTTATAAAGAAAGCTTTGCAGGTCTAATAATTCCGAATATTCTTGAAATTATTCAATTTAACGGTTTTTGGATGTTCAAGATAATACAACTACAAGCTTCACCGGATCAATAGATTAGGCTGCAGCTTGGCGGTAAAGATGAAAGGTTCTCTTTGTTTATGATAAAACAAATAAAAATTTGCATGCCATACCTATGATTTCATGAATTCCTGAAATAAAACACTGCAGATAAAATATTGCTGCACACCTACAGTTGAAACTGTATGCGAATCGAGCCCATGGAATGGCTGCAGCCGTGTGCAATGATGCAATGAAAAAAACCTGAAATGTAGTTTGTGTTACTCCGCCTAGTGGATTTGTCTGTAGCCACTCACAAACGTAAAAAATTACACTTTCATTGAAATTCAGATAATTAGAAAATATTCTATGGTAGAAACAAATATTCGGAGTGAGAAATGAAAGTAACGTTCTGCAACATCAAATGTACTTTTCGTTTATTTGGATCTTTACATATTATTCCTAATTTATCTAGAATAGAATAATGATGATTGCTATTTAAAACGTCACGATAATCCTAAGTATAAAATAAGCATTAGAGCTTGATTAATTAGCAATGACTTAAGTACTTTGTCTCTACTTACACATTAATTTTTGCTACTTTGTGAAAGTGGCGGAAATAAGGTGTATTTTGCACATGCGTGGCGATGATAATGTTCAAATTATCTACCAGTGTATACAAATGAAACAAACGACGATGGAAAACGTTCACGACCGATCTTCAATTCATTCAAACCTTTCATAAAAAATCAGGCCACCAACTTGCATATGATTTTTGGAAACTAAATTTCGTAAATCAGCCTCTCCTTAGTTTACATTTCATTTAAGTACCCAACATTTTTATCGGTGAATTCTGCATGTGAATAAATCTGTTCAATCAACCCACACCCTTGTAAATTTGAACTTATATCCAAATGAATAATAAAACGACAGATTTTCGTCAAACGACACAAAACTCTCTTAAAAGTTTTATTTGTGGTCGTCTCATTGCCGTTATGTCGTTATTACGCTTATGAACAATAAATGTATAATAATTATGCTACAAGTACTTGGTCAACGATCAAAGTCGTGGGCCTCTCAACAAACCAGATAAAACTCTACATATTCGAGTTGTTACATCGCATTTACAACTATCATGGGACCACCTGCACACATAAATATTGATTATGCGCACTCGTCGAATATACAAATCTATACTTCGCACGTACGAGATATATTAGTCGATAATAAGTACATTAATCGTAATGACGGTAATCGTGAAATCAATGCAATATAGGCAAACTCTCATAGCATTGTACTTAGCGTTTTATAGCGTTATTATTCTCATACTGACGTTGACGATTAGTTTGGACAGAAATCGATTCAAGTTAACTTTTTTTACATAGCAATATGGAGGGAATTGGCTAACAACTTGCTTTGAATAATTGCTGCATATTTGCTTCGCACGCCTATAAACAAATATAGAAAATTCAATTTCTCTTACTCCCACTTCTGTCATTCCCGCACGGACTCTTTCTCGCGAAATTATGCGTCTTTTTACATATGTGTAAGTATATGCATCACTATTTCTTATTATCTATATTATAAACATTACAATAATTGCTTAAATCACTGACGTATCCCCTTTCAACTTTATTCTCGCTCTCCAACTTGCCTTTATAATTTGACAGTTGAATGTGTCGACATAATTTAATGACAAGGAACCTAAAAAATACTTTAAAAGATTATCTTTTTTTGTAGCTCTTTAAAAGACAACATTATTATGCCTTGCAAACATTCTTTTAAGATTTACTAGGAATATCAAATTTATGCACTTGAAAATGCTGAATGATGCGATGAAATTTAAGTCTTTTATGCGGTGTTTATATGCTAAAACTGCTGAAATAAGTAGGTACATAATAATATGACATCATAAAATATAATATGTTTCCATCACGCAGAATTCATAGTTTTCGTGAAATCAACTGCAGCTCATATAACAATTCTTCAATTAGTAATAAACAAGTAGTAATTGTTCAATCAAATTTACAAATAAATTCATTTTTTCAACATATTTCAACAGATATATTTCATTTCTTCAGAGAAATTAATTACTCATATCTTTTCAGCAGTACTCTGTTGCCACATTTTACTATTAAGTAACAATTTTATTTGAGTATCAAACGTTTTTTTAACTTTTGATAATGGCAAGTCTGAGTATGGTATGTTGATCGAACAGTGATTTGCAAATATGTATCTTAATTCAATGCAACAAACAATCTCACCAAAAGACTTTGCTATGAAACTTTGTTCCAACTAAGTTTTCAAACGGCAGATTTCGAATTGTTAATTGTAAGACTACAAATTTCCTTTTAACAATAGTAATATGTGACATTGTAAACTTAACACGTGCGCATTGTGAATTTTAAGCAAGGTGTTTAACAAAAACACAAATTCACCTTACTCATGCACGAGAGAAAAGATATAAATACTCAAAAGACTTTCATTCTTCCAGTCACCCTATTCCCTATTGCACTTATATTCCTCTTGCTTACATTCAACGATGGCGGATTCACTACTGACGTAACGCTTTAGCCTAGGTTTACTTTTCGTGATTACATTATTATAAGTCTCGCATGCGAAAATACTAAGAAATATCCTCACAAAGTTAAGCTGGACGGCTCTGATGAAATTAGGATCTCTTTAAAGGACGCGAATTTTGTGTAGGTGGCGCTGATGGGAGGGCTGCTAGGATATCAGATTATCCTCTTATGTTAATGCTCATTCGATTCGTATCCTGTTTTATTTTTTCAACAGCCAATACAATTATGAGCGGCAATTACTTGCGTTGGCGCGGAACAGTGCAATTATATTTCGAAGGCATTATGATTACAATATACAGAATACGAGCGTAGGTCGTATTTACATGGAATGCACTAATTATTGGCCAAACCAACGTACTATGCTCGATTACATAAAAATAAGTTAAGCACAGTTTGGCATCATTTTTAGCGATCAGCTCGCTAACTTGAGTCTCAAGTTTTGAGTCACGAATGTCTGCGCATGCACCATAAGTCTGCGGACACTTGTCATAGATCCAAGTCTCCATAATTGACTAGCGTTGTGTTTTTTTTTCATCTCTCTATGTATGTTAGCTCTCAAGTTTCTCAAAGTGCTCTTTTTCCTTGCAAGTTTAGGTTATACTGGATTCTTCCTTCTCATTGGAGCTAAGCAAAAAGAGCAAAACTCTTGCGACCTCGCACCTTGCGATGTACTATTGCTGAACACTTTTTCATATGAGTGCTATCTCGATAAGTACAAGAAAACATTGTCTAATCGCGGAGAGATCTAAACTTATTCGCCTAATTGAAGGAATGTCTTATCAGTGAATAATAAGCTTGTTATCTGAGCCGCCACGAAACTTTCGCGGAACGGGCTTTAATTTGAGAGTCGACGTTTTCGCAAGCTGCGACGACTTCTCAATTATTTCCAAGGAAACTTATAGTTTCAGTAACGATCCTGGTACTCGTGATGCCACCTGTTGAAATCGATGTGAAAGATCACGATGGATCCATTAGCTAGCCCAGCCAGAAGAAATCTGAAAGTCATACGTTTTTTTTATATGAGTAATATAAATTTTATTAATCAATTAGAATAAATTCAAATCTATTAGAATTTTAAATATCGGTTCCTCAAGTGGACAAGCGCCCATCAGTAAGGGTTACGCAGGCAAACGTATATATTTTGTATGGTGATGATAATATTTCTCAGTTTTCAACTACTTGTAATGGGAAAGAAACCTATACGTAGCAAATCTTTATTTTTTTTATCACGATACTACATGAAAACAGGATTTGAGCCATTCCCGTAGGATATCGGAACGAAAAGGAAAGCTTATTCTTTGGTGGTAGACAATGTTCCCGTGATAAATACCAGGGAAATAAAATTAAAATAAATAAAATGAGAAGCTTTTAGACGATTGAGAAAAATTCAATATTATGAATTACATTTTTTTACACTTGAAGCGCACTTCCAAAGCAGAATAATTTATAAAGCAGAATTTTTTTGGCAGTGGTGAGGACTTGGTACGCACCTTTGATCAAAAGAGAGCGCCAAAGATCTGACACTGCTTTCACAAGATGGAAAAGCATACAGCAGAGCGAGGTTGAAAGTTCGCCAAACTTCAACGATTCCCTTGTCCCCCGCAGTCATCATATACTCTCCGTCTTTGCTCATAATTAAACACTGAAATGAAAAATACATAATTCCAGTAAAGTTCATGAAAAAAAGTTGACAGTTTCTTTTGAATGTGTATATTCCTTCAATTTAGTTTTGTAAAAGATATTTTTATATATACTCTACGGGGGCCCTCGTCCCTTCTTGTAATTTTATGGTGCTTTAGGTTGGGCTTGCAATAAACGATGTTAAAGTAGTAGTTAGAGAAGATTTAATAAGGGAGCAGAAGCAGTAGTGAAGGTAGAGCAAAGTTAAGCGGGCAGTGAGAGGGTCTTTTGGGGCAGTTGATCTGGCTTTTGAGGAGGTTGAACTCACATTTCTGGCGGTAGGACAGGCATTTGAGATGGTTGGACCCGAATCTGAGGAGGTTAATCAGGCAGTTATGAAGGTAGTGGATTTTTAGGGATGCGGAATAGCGGTTACGAAAGTATCGTGTATTTATAGAGGTCCAACGCCCATTCAGGGATACAAATCGAGCTATTAGGGAGGTTTAAAATGTATTGAGGGATGTTGGGTAGACATTTAGGATGGTAGAAGATATTGAGAGTGGTCGGGGAGCATTCAGGGAGGCCGGACAAACAGTTACGAAGGAGGCAGGTATTTAGGGATGTCGGGTGCGCATTCAGAAAGATTCATTAGGCAATTGAAAAGGTTGGACAGGCATTTGGATTTGGATCTTTTTATAATACAAAAAAATATGATATTCTGATTCATACTTGGAGATTATCGTTGTGGGATTCATATCGCAGTCGCTTTCCATTGATGGTGAAAGCTGCAATATGTCCACGTTCATAATTTACAACGACCAAGCCTTCCCGACTTATTGCCAAATTCTCGGGGGAAGAGAAGCCATTTGGAGCTTCAAGTGATCTTAGGAGGTCTCCAAAAGTCGTGTGTACCAACACGGGACCATCTGCAAAACAAAAATGTTATCTTTAGGGATGAGAAAAATATTTGATAGGTAGATTGTAAAAATATTGATAAATATGGTTAATTGTTAATTGTGGCCCTGCAAATCAAATACGTACATTGCGATCCAGAGACGACAAGACCGAGTTCGACAGAGATAGCAACAGCTGTTACAGGTTGTTCGTGACCCGTGAGTGTAGCTCGAGGTGCAGGTGTTTCTCCTTCTCCGACAATAGTCTGTGTCCTAGCATTCCAGTGCCAAAGAAGAACTGTGCAGTCGGCACTTCCAGAAGCGATGTAGCAATCCGTCATGGCATTCAGGTCACTCCTTGTTAGGCACGTCACCACCCCATAATGACCGAAAATTATCTGAACAATCTTGGCTGGAATTTAAAATGAGCATTATAATTTCAAGTTATTAAATTCTCTTGGATTATTTATGTATTATTCCAATAAAAAAATTCAAATTTACCAGTTTCTGTAGAGAAGACCCGAAAACTGTTGTCCCAGAAGCCACATGCGACTATAAATCGGCTGTCGATTGTTGTTATAAAGCAGTTGCTCCTAATTTTCACTTTCTGGCTGAAATTATCACCCAGATGGCGCCGCAGAGCAACACTCGAACTATTCGTGGCTTGCGCTATCAAATCATAAATTATGATTTTGAAAATGTACAATAATTATAGTACGTACCAACACATAGCAGTTTTGAGTGCTATATGTATATGATTATAGCATCAAGCAGGCTTCTAAAGCAATTAATTAATGTTAAATAAATTCAACAGGCATGCTACTTACACAAAATTGGGTCCATTTGGAATGGCTGATGGACAACTTGAACCTGAGGATTATCTGCATAACTCGGAGACTGAACTGATGCTGTTGAAAATAAACGTGATATTTATATTAACAATAAGTAAACTCAGTTCTTCAAGGTCAGATTTGGTTGATTTTCCAAGACAACTCAATGTAACTTATCATAAAATCATATAGAAATGTGTGATTGAAGCAAATTCTATGAATCATATTCATTTATAATTGTTTGCGAGTTTTTTCCCAACTAATCGTACTCAAAAGTTGAAAGTAAGGAAGGAGGTGTTACGTTTTCCGCCTTAAGAATATTATCTCGTGGAATATTTTTTCAATTCATCATGGCTCATTCAAAAAATAAGAAAAATAGCTTAAATTAGCTTAAAATAGAGGATGCCTAGCAATAAAATTATATTGATTTCCAATTTGATTTTTAAAACACAACTGATCATACTGTAATAAATAAATCTAATCCTAATTAGGACAAGCACAAATGAAATAAAGTAAGCCTTTATATAAAATAATCATCTACTCCTAAAAATAGACGAACTCCCAAAACCGAAGAAATATTTAGAATCAGGAAATAAAAGTGTGAAGGGATATACTTCTTTAATTCTCGCGTAGTCTAAAAATTATAAAATGAAATTCTTCAGTAAAAGTTCTTACTAAAAAATTAAGGTTTCGAAATTGAATTGCAGGTTTTTTGAAGTTTTTTCCGATGGGAAAATTCCAGGTTATTTCAGGATTTCAAACGTTTCTAGTTCAAATCGTAACTCTAAACTTTACTTCATCTTACTTTCTTGTTTCATTACTTACCAGTATAATTCAAATTCCACCTATTGAGAGCAAATTGATGACCTGTAGTGATCGTTACGATGCACGGGTTAGGTACTTGAGGAAGCGTATTTGCTGAAATGTGGCAAATTGGTGAATTTGAAGGGAACTTTGCGGTCATACAAACATCGTCTGGAATACTGTTGAACATCATGGGCGTCTGCGAAAAACATAGAAATTTGTTATTTTCTCTGAGCAACCTGTCATGCCTGATGACGAAATAGAATTCTGTGTATCAAGCGCGCAAATGCGGCATTTCGCACGAGTGTTAAGTTTGCCGCACGAGCAAAGCGAGCGCGCCAAATTACACTAATGGGATTGTCATTTGTTTGCCCATGATACACACGGCATATTTTATACATAACTGATATCTGAAGTTTGTCTTTGAGGACAGACGAAGCGGATGCAGAGTAGCGTTTTCCGCCCAGGTACTAAAAAAGCGAGCGCAAAAAACCATTTTGCGCTCGCTTCATCTCCAGCAAGAAAAAGCCATTTCGCACACGATTCACATGCCTAAGAAGGCATACTTTAGTTGAAGATTAAACAAAAAAGAAGTTATGTGTTTAGGAGACTGAATGTAGATTTCAAGTTCTCAAAATTTACACTTCTTCCTAACAATGGACTTTTCAGAACCTTTCAAGTGAGTAATGCTAAATATAGCTGTGCGTGCGAAAATTACAGTCAATGATCTTTTTTGAATATTTATAAAATTCATATTCGTAAAGTTCACATTTATTAGAAAATTAAAAATACATTAGCATTGTGCGGCTAACCAAAAGTGTGCTTGGTTTTAAATGGCAGGTTTTTCAGAACTTACAATATTTTTCACGCGCACAGTATTTGTAGGGCACTTGGAGCTTGTTAAGGGCCCATTGAGATTAGGACTTACTGCATGCATTGCGGAGTTCCTAGGTGGATGGGGCTCTAAAAGGAGCTGTGAAGGCGTTTGGCCGAAATTTCGAATTTGGTTTTCTATAGCTTCTCTCATTACGGGATCCGAAATGGTTTCCAAATCAACGCTTCCTTCGTACGTGAGATAGTAGAAAACGTTCGTTGCGCGCACTGCTTCTGGCCCTGGAAAGTAGTTTTTAACGTCTATATTATTCGAAAAATTGAGAAGACTAGACTCCTTGTTAGTATCCAGAAACCAGATGTTAACCCTAGTATCGATTTCTTTCCTAATGGTAATTTTCTATTGCTGTCAAAAAAGAGAACTATACTTCTTGTAGGGACAGATTGTCATCTGAAGTAAGAAAATAAATAAAATAAAAAAATGGTCCTGATAAAAAAGGGAGCTTTCTTCGAATCCTTAGAGCGAGTCTTAAACTTCTCAAAGTCATCTCGAACCCATGCGATGGCAGAACGGTTCCGGATAAAATTACTGCCGATTCTAGAGTGGCTCTATTTCCGGCTGGTCCACCTCGTGCTCAGGGTTCTCAGGTTCTCCCGCGCTTGCTCCCTGGAGAAACGTGTTGCGTATTATGGGTGGGATTCATTGTCGCGCCTCGCACACGTGCCTAATTGGTTTGGACTAGGCCTCAAGAGAGGAAGCTAACTAAAAACTAATTCCTTCCATACGCCGCACCGGAGGCCCACTCTGAATCTCTTGGGAGATGGAAGATGGGAGATGCATCTTCGAGGAAGCGCCGGATATAGAGGCGCCACCGACAATTACCTCTGGCGTGAATCTAATTTGACACGGCTCTCACCCTGCCTGCTAGTTTTCCACAACTTATGGCCGATTTCATCTTATGCTTGCCTTTAATTTTAATCTCAGAGTAAACTTGGAACAGCCGCAATGAATAATTCTATCCGAACATCTTCATTTTGAAAGGACATTTTTAAATACAGCTGCAGTGGAGCACTTCTCGAAATGCGTAGAATATTTTTGCCAATTTGTATCCCACCCCACTATTCAAATATTCCAAAAATTATGGCCCATGGTCATTTCACGCTTTAAAAACCAGTTCCCGTCCGATCACTGAAGTTAAGCAGCGTTGGGCGCGGTTAGTACTTGGATGCGTAACCGTTCGGGAATACCGGTTGCTGTTGGCATGTTGGCGGGAGACTGGTGTCCTCCCGTGTATCCAACTCAACCAGTCATAACTCTTTACGAGCTACGCTTACTCCGCAAGGGATTTGAAAAAGGGATCTATGTTGAGTAATTCCTTCAAATATTTTTGTGCCACGTAATAAATGAAATTGAGTTACTTAAAACCCGACACATCTGAATTACCATATCATTTGAAGTTATTTCAATGAATAACAAGACTATTCAGACAATATAGAGGATCAACATAAGACCTAAATTCTCGTAAAAAATCATAAGTTTAAATTCTAATACGTATAGAAATCTGTGTCCGGTACAGGTATAAGTATTAGAATTCCTAAGCTTGCCTTTCGAGAAAAAAATGTCAAGTGATCGAAATGACGAAAATGGCATAAATTTTATAGATATTATAAAGAACCTATCTTGAAAAAACACCATCTCATTTGTTTTGTTATTTTCCTGATAAATTTTTACTCCAATAGGGAAACATCCTGTGAGTTTCATGTGAGCATATGTGACGTGCGCCGAAGAAAGGGGGCTTACTCGAGAAAAATCGAAATCGAGGTTTTCACACCTTCTGATCCTTTATGTGTTGCTCCTTTTATTGAAAAAATCGAAAATCAATTCCGAGCGTTATTATTGCTGATAATTTAGTTTTTAGTTTCCCTCTCTCACACAAGTCGCGTGTATCGGAACGACTTTGATCGCTCGCCCTGAACAATTTTACTTTTCAGAGTAAGCCCCCTTTCTTCGGCGCACGTCACATATCCTTTTCCTTGACCTCGACGATTCATAAAAAAATTAAATCTAAACATTTTTCTCACAAATAACAACAGATTCGTCATCATAATAAGCCAAAAGTTTGCTTATTTGAAGGATTCTACAAAAAATACTTCTCACTGTCTAAAGATTCATTGCATCGTTCTCAAGATTAATTTAAAAAATTGATTTTTCGAAGATTGAATTCTCGTTGTCCAAAAAAGATCTTCCCTGCATAAAGCAAGAATGTATTCTATATATGAAAAAGAAGTTAGAAAACAAAGAACATAGGGAGCAGATTCAAAAACAAACACAATAGGTTTTTTTTTCGAGGAAAATTAGGCGATACGTATTGATTGCATTAGAGAAACAAAACATTTTTGCGAAATTATGGGGATTTGAACTTTTTTTCGATGAACGACAAATTTTCCGCGGAACCTCTGTAACTTTCGTTTCAAATAATTGATTCAAATATACTTCATATATTTTGGGAGGTATTTCATCTTGGAATTCCGTCGAAATATTTTTAAGAGTTCATCAACCGTGAGTTTCATACGGACTCGATTTTCACATTTTTGTACAAAAAACGGCGGAAAAGAAAAAGAGTTAACAAAAACTAATCTTAGGGGGTTTTGAAGGGAACACATCTTTCTCTTTCATGGTAATTCCGCATAGTTCGCAAAGAAGAATTCCGAAAAATTGAATTTCTTAAATAAAAATTGAAGACAATGGAAAAATAAATATTTTTTCATGAAATCCATCTTTACTTCCTAGATGATTTTCGAAAACATGAGGCGTTTATTTGATAGAAAACCCTTTCACTCTGGTTATAAAAACTTCTATTTCAATCCGTGCTTGTATAAATCGACGTGCTGCAAGTTTAATACTGACTAAACTCTTCTTGTGGCTGCGAGGACTTTTTCCCGTGAAAATTGATTTTTCAAATTTTTTCTTATAAACGATGTAGAACATTGTAAATTAGGAATATTTCTCAACCATTTTTCCCTATTTGTCATTGTTTGTCACAGCAATAAAAAATGCAATTTTCTACGGCTTGAACTTTACCTACTAGCCCAATACGAAATGAATTTGGTTGAAAAAAAAACTTTGTTCTTATTGAAATTTTCTATAGAATATTGGAAAAAAATCTAAATACTGTTAATAAATTTATGGGTGGCCCCAATATTTATTCCCTATTTTCACTAGACTTTTCTCAGATCCCAAACAAATAGTCTACGTACCTCTTTGTTTGTATCCAAAAATTAGGTCTATCCACTGATGAAGTTGAGATGATACGAATTCGGATTCCAGAGCCTGGAAGAAAATGGACAAAATAGATTATTATTGTAGGGTTATTGAGTAAATCAATATAGGTATGTTAGTGTTAATGTAAAATAATAACCATTCGATTGATGCGTACGAATTCCTCCGGAGTGGTTGCCCAAGGAGGCAATTGTACATCACCTACAGAACTGCCATCTTCCTGAATACCTAATCGATAACGATTACTATTGACGAACATCTCTGGCAGGAAGAAAAATTCTGGGACCAGCTCCTATTGCAATATTTGTTGTTGAAATGTATATATTTATTTTGTTTTCAAGTTTCGGATTATTAATAGAAAAGCTGATCAAATAAAGGCAAACCTTGACATCGGAGGTGTCACGTTGACAATTTTTCCACGATGAGGCGACCGAAGAGAAGAGTCTGTTAGGGTGATCGAATTTACCTCCCTGAAGAGCGAGGAAGAAAGTAGTCATTGGCTCCTAAAAAATAAAAGATGAGCAATATGAAAAAAATTTCAATCGCAGTTAGATTAATACTGATGCTAATACTAGAAATCTTTCTTTGAGTTATGTAGGCTTCGAAATAGCAATATTGCTTCAGATTATTATAGAAATGAAGAACAATGGAGGAAGAAAACGCAATATCTCTCTACATAAAATTCATTTTTTTCCTAATTCTGGAATTATTACTGAAAATGAATATTATAATCATGAGTAATCTATGATCCTGGAACTTTTAAAAAATAGTCAGGCGAATTTAGGAAAATTAAAATTCGAATAAATGTTTATCCTTCAAGATTTTATAAATTTCATTTTTTCGCACGATTTTTTGGTCTTGTAAGAGTTGTGGAGATCTACACAAACTTAATTTCAACAAAAAATTGAAAACCTTCAAATTGAAACATTTCTCGAATTTCATAACTTTGAGAGAAATTTTGCAGAAAATTCTAGGATTTCTGGTTTATGTTTTGTTCTCTAACATGAAATCGATAGAAATTAAAAAAGAAAATTAAGGGGGAAGGTCAGGGTAATGAGGGAATAATAAAAAAGTAAGTGAAGGGGTACTAAGGTTCCCATGTGGGTATCCATATGGATTCCTTCAAAGAAGCGTACGCGAAAATTGGAAAAAAATGAGATAGGAACCTACCCTGTAAAAAGGAGAGCATTGATGTGGATAATTCCGTTTTTGTCCGAATACGCTTTCAAGCATTCGAGTGTCTTTGTTTGAATCATTCTGAATCCGCATAAAAATCTTGCCATTAAAGTGGCTTCATTGCGATGGCATCGATTTAATGCCATTGGGTTACACAGAAATACCTTTCATGGAAAAAAATTCTAATCCTATGTGGGATTTCATGAAGATTGGATCTTATATGAGTTCCTATATAGGGCCCTATGTAGTAATTTGCAGTAGGGAATACTTCTTGCATAGAAAGATTTATTTTTTAAATTTCAACCCAAACAAAAAAAAATCGTGTCATTCTAGAATTTTCGAATGAAATGGAGCAATTACATTTTGAGGTTAAGGACTAGCTTCAATCGTTCCAGCGCCCTTGAATCTTAAAATCTTAAAATCAGCATCCCTAATAAGAGACTTCTGAATGAACAGAATTGCCAAAAAAACATAAAAAGTAAAAAACAAATTGGATGTGTATTTAAAGACGCGAGACGGGCGTCATCAGCTCGAATAGAGGGCGTTTTAACGCCCTCAAATTAGTGTAAGGCACAGATAAGTGCGTCTCGCAGATTTATGAACTGTTCACAGCTCGCAGGCTCAGCTACGAAAATTCAACAAAACTCAAAAGTCTGCGTAAGTAAATTCTTCCAACCACAGAATACATTTTCTCGTCAAAATGTTTGGACATTCTGCTTTTGGGAAAACCATAATTTCATCTCAAAGATTTGCAGAACCTTAAACTCCTCCTCGCAAACAGAAACAATAAGAAAAGGCGAGCGTCTCCTAATTAAGTCACTCATGACAGAGACTGGATTAAGGAACGAAACATGGATGTATTCATCGGATTAAGACACTTCATGAATTCTTCTCGGGCTGGCGACCTCGTCGAGTCCGAACTTATTTCTCATTCTTGAATCCTTCATACCCATAGGAATTTCAAAGCCAAAAAGTATGACATCCTGTACATATTGAACTTGACATTTGCACAAAATTCTGAATTTTCTAGGCTGTGAAAGAAAGTTGAGTAGAAATGGGATAAGTAGAAGATTACTATTATTAGTTGCTCAAAATTCAAAATCCTTTTTTTCAGCAGCCCTACTAGTAATAATTAATTTTCAATTTAAGACAGCTATTTCAATTGGGACATCATAGAATATAGGAGTAATTTTCTGTAATGGATTTTCTATAATTTATTTGCTTGAGATTCTTGAAAACCCATACTCGAAAATCATCCACAGAATGTTATGTTAAAATATTGGAAAGGTATATGCAAAAGCAAGATAAACTACAAACAAATAATTCAATGATTTTTTTTGCAGGTTTCCAAATAGTTGTAAGGGATTTCATAGAATTTCCTAGTTTTCAAGGAGTAAGAGATTTCAAAGTTTTCGAATACATCATTCGAATATTCGAATACATCATTCCATATTCTTAAACATTGCCGGAGATTTAAAAAGATTCCGAAGGAATTTTACAGATTTAAAGCTATTCCAATGAATTTCAAGAGATTAAAGGAATTTAACAAGGTTCCATTCAAGGAATTTCGAATGATTTCTACTCATTTATTGACTTTTTACGACTTACAAAGATTTTAGTGCATTTTAAGGGGCTCAAACGGATTTCTACAGAACTTTTTGAGGAAATAAACTCTCGCTTCGAAGATAACTCGACGGACTTTAATGATTTTGAGAGGTGAAAGATATTTTAGAAATTGAAAAGAATTCAAAAGATTTTGAGTTATTCCAAAACAATCCAAAGAATTTTGAAAGATTTCAAGAAGTTTACGGCATTTCAAAGAATTGTGCAATATTTCGGAAGATTCAAAGCTCAATTTCGAGAAAGTTTTAGGGAAATTTGGAAGATAAGAGAATCATAATCAAATTTCAAGTAATTCCTATCAATTCCAAAAATTTTAAGGGATTCAAAGGTATTCAAAAGAAAACAAAAAATTTCGATAAATTTGCTCGAAAAAATTATTCTTAAATTTGTAATTGAGAGCTTTATCCTCTCAACACACACACATATATATTCACGTACCTTTGAAACATTATACCTGCTCATATTATATTATATTATAATTGTTCTTCCGTTAATATAAATATTTATTATGAATAAATTATTAATAACATTATATTCAATAATTATAATTAATAATAATAAAAATGATGGACGTTTTGAAAGTAGGAGGATAGCCATATTAATTATGATAAAAACTGGAAGAGCAGCAATTGATTTCAAGTAGCGACAAAAAAATTGAGTTATTGGTCATGTTGAGGAAGTAGTAAATAGATTAACCCTTTCAGGTTAGAAGATATACTTTTGAAAAATATTATTTTCTTGAAATATATCAGATATCGCAGATGCGGTGAGTAACTCTATCGATATATAATGTAATAATTCTGCAATAAAATATTAATAATCCTGAATTAATATTATTACAAAAAAAGCAAACAAATCGAATATAAGAAATGGAAAGCTGAATGAATACACGTTTCGTGCAATTCAATTATTTTGCTTCAAAAATGTACTAATATTTTTATTTACGTATAGGTGAAATGTCTTATTGAATAACAATAAACGTTCTCATTGAATCTTAATCAAATTATGAAGAATTATAAATTATAAATAATTAAAATAACACAATCCTCAAATGATAAAAATTACAAAGAAAGTTCGAATGCATCAGTGGTGCACCTGAGAAACAAATCTATTAAATAATATGATATCCTAGTTCGACAAATTCAGCTTTAAATCAATCTTATACTGAACAAAAAAATGATGTCTTCTAATATCAATATTTTGTTACATTTTTTCATATGTTCGAACAGATTGGTCGGGCAGTTTGCAAAGTAGCAGGCATTAAGGAAAATTGGTCAGGCAAATAGGAAGGTAGCAGAGTCTCAATTCTGGAAATAGCGACAGCGGCGAGATTGTTTTATAATATAGAAAGAGATGAAAACGAATTAGAATACTTACCACTCTAATAAGCCAATTGAGGATGAAGGCAGCGGTGGAGTAATGAGTTCCATAATGGAAGGGTGGTATGCTCTCATGTTCCCAGGTCTGAAAACGTTCTTCAAAATAGGCTTTTCTGCTTGGGTTCAGTGCACCAATCGGCTGTAATGAGGGACCATAATCAATGCATTAAAATAAAATGATCAGGGTTTGGCTAATTAGGGATTATGCTGTGTATTTATTGGTTAGGCAAAGACCAACCTTCGACAAGTCACGATAATTGCTTGGCAATGTGAGATCGAGTTCCTTCGTCTCGTAGTTGGAGAGAATCCAAGGGAACACCGGATACTGGTTTAGGTCATTGTAGGTTCGACCTAAAACACGAATAGTCATTCATTAAAATATATTATAATAATATAGGAAATCTTGATTCCTTACATATTTTTTATGCTCATTGTTTTTGCGGATGAATTTTGTCCTTCAATTCACATCGAAAATGATTTAAAAATAATTTTTGAAACAAATAGTTACGAAAATCATTATTGCAGTATCTTTGACTATATTCAGACAATTTTTTCCGTAAGTCGAGAAAATCCAATGGGTCAAGAATAGCACGATAGTGTAAATAATTTGTTTCTAAGGTTTTTGGCCATTTGTCCAAGGTTGCCAAAAAGTGGGATAAAAGATCCAATGCATGGAATTTGCAGGCCATCATGTTCAATGATTGGCAGTCAAGACTGGGCAATGATCTCGAAACCAAGCATGGGCCATTGTTAGGCAAAAAAATTCATACGGTATAAATAATCAAATAACATAATCAAATTATTCCTTAATATTGGAAAATGCTTGGACCGATTATTGGGAGCCAAGTTGCTCATATTGTCGGGATCATTGGACAGAATCGGCTAGAATTCATAGCCTAATATTGATATCATTGGGTCCTAAGTTTGGGCCATGCATGGCCCAATGTTATATTTCACACTGGGTACTGATTGTCAGCAACCATGCGTAAAATGAGCATAGTATATTATTCGTATATTGGCATCAATAAACGGGCGATAAATATGACGAGCACCTGGCCCTTTTATATGAAAATAAAATATCTCAAGTGCAACGAGGCGAATCGAAGAATATGCACCCGTTAAGTAATGCATATGGCAAAAATCGGTATGTGCTCCATAGTAAATGAAAATAATAATATAGCGTGAATAGGAATGTGCTGACAAATATACATATCTAGAAAGATCCTGAATAATGATTTCAAAGATTCGAAAATTTGCGTAAAATATAATGCTATACGAAACTTCTCCTAATTTCATCAAATAAATTACATTTTTCTTGATCTTCCCAAACCGCCGAAAAGTATAATACATGCATATGAATGAAAAGTGAATACTTCGATTCCCTCTGACATATTTATCACTTCTTGAATATTCAGAACGTGTATAAGTCCATTGATTATATAATCTACGAATGACTAATTTTACGTTGCTTCAAGCCCATCAGAATTATATGTTGGAATGGCCCAAATGTCACGGATATGCAGGTAGACCATTAATGACACTACGACCATTACAAAATCCATTGCAAACAATAAATAACCACACTAGCCATTACCATTCGTGGTCATAAAGGTTTGGTATTGCAAGACGATCATTAAAGTTGCTATGCTATGCGAAAGGAACAAATTATTGCACATCTGACCAACCGTTTTAATTCTTTATCCAGTGCCTTCCATATACAGACACTAAGATTGCTAGCTGTATTAATTTACGCCTATATGTCGCTTTCTTACAACATTTCAATCCACTTCGTCGGTCAAGGGATTCATATTTTTTATTGCATTTCCTGGTAAGTTTCCTGGTATTACCCAGCATGCAGCTTAAGTTTGTGTTCTATATACAGGGTGTATTAAAAAGGTCGCCATTGAATTTAAGGTCGGATTCCTCTCGCAATTCTGAGAATTTTTTTCCTTTGCCATTTTGCTCACAACTAGATAGTCAATTGATTATTGGTGATCAAGGATAACCAATGGAAGCGCTCATTTAGCCTCGGCGAAGCGGCCCTCTAATGCAGTGATCCCAACTTGGGCATGTGAGTATTGCGCTTGCCCGGCACAGCGATCCTCTCTTTGGCTACCGTTGTCCGCCGTTTCACGCGTGATTGAAAGCGTGCAAAATTACCTATAATTAAAAATAAAGTAGATCATTATTAGGATTCGCACATAAATGTCAGAAATTACGTAATTTGTAATTAAGGTTAGAAATAAAATAATAATGCATATATTTAGTAAATAATACATCATTTTTGCGGAATATAAAAATGAATCTTTCTGTTATTCACCAAATTTACGTATTATTATTTTATTTCTAACCTTAATTACAAATAAGGTCATTGATGATATTTATGTGCGAATTAAAATAATCATCTATTTTTTCTCCAACAATAGTTGATAAAGAAGCGCTCCCATGGGTTATCTTTGATTGCCAATAATCAATTAACTATCCAGTTGTGAGCAAAACGGCACGGGAAAAAAGAATTTAGAATTGCGCGAGAAATCCACCATTGAATTTTATGGCGACCTTTTTGGAAAACCTCGTATAGTTGTAAACGCTTATTTGCCTAAAACTACTCTAATTTCAAATCGTATCGAATAGATTAACGAAAGTAAATTATGCATGAATAAGATCTTTCACGAAATTCTTTTGAATCACTGACAATATAAGAAAGGCATCTTATCAGTTTTATGTGGGCTAAACCATTTTCGTGGATGAGAGAATTTTTGATGAAAATATAATTGATATTAAAGATTTTCTTTGTGTTAAAGATGCAAGCTATTACAAAAGAAAAGGAGTTATTTTGAAAAAACTCTTCACTACTCTTATTATCATACTGTTTATCAACCAAAAATCTATAAATGTGCGTAATCGGATGACGTGAAAGTCATGTGCAGTTGATTATTATGTCAAATACATAGAATTTTGTTCTTTCTGGCGCCCCTACATAAAAAACAAAGTGTAGACGGAACACTACGTGGAAGTGTGCAAGGTTTTTTTATGAGAAATCTATTTTTACGAAAAGTACTCGTACGCTGAAAGCAGCTCAATGGGGTGCGATGCTCCGTTTAGTAAACGCATAACTCAGAGCGTGACGGCTAATCGCTCCTGAAATTGTCACCTTGAGGACTCACATTCACTTTTCGGTTTTGAGTCAACCCAAGAAATCTTATCCAAGATACATTAGTGGCGGTGCAGCCTGAGCTGGCATGTCCTCATTCAATCTTTTTTCTTGTCGCTAATTAAAGCTCGTCAGCGAGTCTGTCACTCGTTACGACGGTGTTTTCCACGCGTAACATAATCGCTTAACATCTCATAGTCCCAACTCTGATTGCTGTTTCTGTTCTTCTGCTTCTCACCCTCTAAACTTTCTTCGAAATTAAAGGTATCTCTTTTTGAACAAGATGAGTTCCTATGCTATATTTTACTTTCTTCGGGCAGTTTTTTGTTAGCAGGTTAAAGAAGGAAAATAGGTTGCTGATAGCATGTACACTGAAACCTCAATCGAAATTCACCCGCACGTTGCAATTCTTCGAAATGAGCTCGTTGGGGAGGGGGGGGGGGGGGGGGGGGCTCCTCGCTCAACTCTCCGCCATTCTCGCGTGTAATCGGCCCTAACTGTTTACGTTTGAGCTCACTGGATCCTGTATGAAGGCCGTCGATTCCCAAGCCCGAAGCCGTAATAGGATCGAGGTTCCAGTGTATGATATGTCGTAGGTATGTAGAAGGAGGATGTCCAAGGAATTTCCACGGGAAGTGCAAAGTCGAAAAACCTGTCACTTGTCAATCCTTTCTCTTGCCCTGAATGGAACATTCGCACAGTAAGTTGAACATTATTTTTTTGAGTGAAAATTACTAGACCAGCAAATTCTTAACGACTCGTTATATTTTCTTAGGAATATCTGTAAGCCTTACAAGTATGACACATTGTATATGATACGATCAATCACCAAGTTAAATGAAGTTCAGAAGAACAGTGATGATTAACTGAAGAGCGTTGTAGAAAAAATGGCATTAATACAGTTTATGTCAATTTAACGGATCACCGCACTGCACTATACCGTAAGAAACAATTACCAAAAAAATAATTACCACGTTGAGCGCCTAGCACCAGGTTATTTCACTAGCTTTAAGGAGAATGCACGCACCAAGTGAGTTAAGAATGAGGCTGTCATCTTCGTCTTTTCTTGTACTCATTATAACCCGCTTTCCAAAGAGAATTAAGTGGGTGAGCGGGCGAGAAAGACGTGTGTGTCGCGATGTCGCATACATAACCCTGTCGGAGAGCCTCCTTAAAACCCTCGCTCACAGAGACGTTCCCATTAATAATCACTTTGATACATAACGCGGCCCTACGATTATCTACTGCCGACTTACATCCGTCTGTCTGTTTGTGTGTTCACGCGTGTTGACAGGTGATTTAGAGTACATTGTAGCAACAGGGTCATACGAATTTTTATTTTTTCTTTGTTATGCTGTTAAATTAGAAAATTATAGTTAAGCCAACTATTGTTCCAGTACGCAAATAGTTAGAAGAGTGTCACTGCGAAGGGGCTGTTATAAACCACCCGGCTCCATTTTGATCAATTTTTGACACCCGCCAAACCCCGCTTTCTCGTCGCACCCTCTTTTTTTTCTCGTCGTTTTTTCTCCTTCTGTGTTAAACAAAAAAGACAAATCCCCTTCTCCCTAGTGGGACCACGTGGTTTATGGAAAGCCTCAAACACAGAGTCAATCTGAAAGTCGTTTTCAATCCACGAATCCACATTCTACCAATAAATTGGTAAATAATAATAGGCCAATCACTTGAAAAATTTTCTACGGTTTAAATCGCGGAGAGACAATGGTGACTGAAGAAGACCTTTTTATAAGGCCTCCATTATTTTAGCCGGATGCCATAGCGATCTCATGAACATCCTTCTCGAACGGTGTAAATGTTAGGCAAAGAGTAGGACCTATAGAGGTCGATATCTGGAGCAGGGATAGTATAACACAGGGATATGTACAGAGAGAGCAAAAAACTCAAATCTGTCACTCATCACCGCCTTGGGTTGTAAGCAAACGATCATGCGAGGAGAAGGCACGGAGAAGGGGAAGAGATGAGGAACAAGGAAATTTCCGTGGACATCCCTGAAATAAAAGAAAGTGTCGCCGTCCGTGGAGGTTTTTGGAATTGCTAAGGCAAAGCTCAAATCCCATATTCCAACTGCCAGTCGGGAGTCAAACGTCTTGCTTGGATCAACAGGTTATGAGCATTTTGCGGTCCTTTTGTAACCAAATAGAAAATCGAGATTGTGGAACCGACTCACAGACATGACGAGTTTCCAAATCTTAAAGAATGTCTAAAAAAGTGTCTTTTATGGGTCAGGGAGATATTCCCAAATTTCTCAAGAATGTTATTAGCACTTGTCTACGGCTTGAGCTAAAAACAATATCTCTACCATAGACGTGGAAATATCTTCCTCCAGCTCTACAATATACAGTAGTTTTACATTTTGGGTCAAATTTGTAGAAATATTGACAAAGATGAAGCAAATTGTTGAGCACATTCTCCATGATGAAAGACATTTAGAACGTAAAAGTAGCCAGGAAGGTTTATGGGAATAGAAAGAAGCTGCGGGCGTAAAATATCTGAGATCCATGTTGGTCCTGAAGTTACCGTATGGTGTATGGTTTATCTCTACCTATATCGCAGGGTCTCAAACGATAATTCACCGCCGCGTAGAAACGGCGCAGATACGATCAAAGATGAATGCAAGGACCTGTTAGCAGCTGCGGCAAGTATATGGCGGGTTGTATGGTGCGAGGATTCACTATATAAGAGGGATGAGGTGTGGAGAGCAACCAATGGTCGTAGTCGCAACCCGATTTCACAATCCTAGTCTCGATGATCTACATTTCAAATAGTGGACCGATCCAGCTTATTTTCAAGATTCGAAAACTATTCTTATTCGCAATCCCTAGCAAATGTCGGTACATGAAAGAAATAAAAAATAAAACGTTAAAATATTTAAAGGGAAAAGAAAAATAGTAGGATACTTCTGGTAAAAATATCGTCTTGGTAGTATGAAATTTGATTTAAGTGAGGAATTTCACATTGGAGAACGTACCCATAGTATTTTTATCGCCAAACTTTGGCCATCCGTTTCAGAAAAAAATGAAGAGGGTATAAAATAATAATGATACCTTAAGAGAAAAGATGAAAAAATAAGAAAAAGCTGCTGCTGAAAAACTTTTTTGACTTATGGCCTGGATCCAAAATTAGGCCCTTCAAAATATTAAAACGCAGTTTACCACATTACTTATTATCATCGGAAGCGGAAAATCATGTGTTGAGAAAGGTGATGGGTATTTTTCTGCATAGAACACAATTTGAACACCGACATTGGAGAAAATTTCTTTGCGCGGCATGAGATCAAATCAATCGCATTTATTGCATGAAAGGTTCTAGAAATCAAAATCCGAATTCAAACGGTAAGAATTGAGAAAATTCTTGCATTTTTCAAACAATTTAGCTATGGACGCTAAGTATAATTTTTAGCTCTTGAACACAATTTATTCAGAAGAATATTTCATAAAAAATTTTTTTATAAAGTTTTCTAGGCTCATTAATAAGACATTTTAATTTGAAATAATTCAATTAAAATAGTAGACTTAAATTGACAGAAAAAAATCCAAGTATCAAATAAAAAATCAGACTTAAAAATAAAAAAAATTGAAAAATAAGTTCGCGGGTGTTCAGCAATTCATAGAAAAAGATGCAGAAGATTATAGAAATTTATTCACGAGTATTTTTAAGACACTAATGTATAAATACTTTCAGATAATATTGTGAATTTATATCACTTAAAATTAGAAAATTACCATTTATTGTCCAAAACTAACAAAATATATGCAGAAAATGACGCAAAAAGTAAAACAAATTTTATAAATGGATAAAAAATAATTTTCAACATAACTGATTTATCCTATGCAAGTATCCATTAGAATCTAGATGAACAACGTCAATTTTTATCCACTGCTTTACATAATTTATTGAGGATTTTTTTTTCCAAATGCGCAAATTTTCTGTATCAACAATTAAGTTTAGAGATAATCCAAACTTTTGTCCTCCTTTTCTTCGAACGTTGTTTAAAATATAAATCAGTTTTTAGTAATTTCTTCTGTCTTGCGGTCCAATTAAAGCAAAATGATAAAAAATTATGTTAGATGTTTTGAACGGTTTTTTTTATTTCCATAAAAACTAAAATGTTACGTTTTTAACGTTCCGGCACACATTGCGGGCGTTCTTCAGAACAATAAATCTTCAATTATTACGTAGTCAAATCATCAATAAAATCCAATCGATGTCATTCAATGCTTTCTTGAAAACTTTGGGACATCACTGATAATTATATTATCGAGATGGTTTTGATACAAAAATAACTTTTATTTAGCAAACAGCACCAGGGATAGTTCAGCTAATGACGCTTTGACTGTTCACACCATATTTCCAATAAAATTTATAATGACGGGAATAACAGTTATAAATTATTGTTATTGATAAACATTACAATCAGTCTCCAAGAAGATACTAATGTCCACAGGTTGAACACATCTTTTTGAAAGGGCACAAGCCTTTTAAAGGCAACACTCATTGGAACATTAGAGTTCAGTAGAGCTCATCAATTTTTGTTTCTCCTTCCTCGTGAGATAATGTTCTTTGCATTACACTAGCCCACATTGACTTTGAATAAGAACTTATAAAAAAAATATTTGTGCAACGATAACTTAGGAACCGACTACAAAACATACTCAAGCCGTCAATGAAAGAACAAATATTGTTGAATTTACATTCGCAGCAAAAAGCGGAACTCCCTTGTGTGTGACAAATTGGATCAGCTACATACTCATACTTTAGGTGATCTTACAGGGTGGGTGTCTTGGACATTGCATGAAGGTAAGGCGAAGTCTGACATGCGGGCTATCATATTTACATCGGATTTACTGTCATTAATTTTTAATAAACTGATAGGAAGAAGCAAATAAACAGAGAAAGTCGCTGCATGCGGGAGCGCAGCAGGGCACGGGCGGGTCGGGCGGCGCGCCGCGACGACGGGCGGACCGGTTCAGATCGGTTCGTTCGCCCTGTGCCTGGACGACGGGTTTGCGTGCAGAGTGGCTGCACTCCTACCCTGCGGCTATTTATTTGCACAATTAATATATAACCCTCGTAAATACCCATTCGACCCTCTGGCAGTACGATCTCGAAAATTCGAATAATTACACGTCCCTGCGCATCGACGTCATTAAAGGAAAGTTTTCCCTAATCATTACAACTTTTCCATGTGCGGAAAAAACGCCAGGAATAGTAGAATTGTTCCCTGGTATGGAGAAATTTAGAAAGAGTGGTAAGGGAAATTGGTAAGATGCACATTACGTAGAAGGGTAACGGAACCTTTGTATGTCCTATATAGAATCGAAAACTATGCATTTGATCATGTGATGATCTTTAGCAACGTTGTTGTGCATGAGCCCACGGAGGTTTCTGAGTTGGTACGACCAATTTTCGACAGATGGCGCCACTGTCAATCGTACCTCTCTTCGCGGCGGCGAAGCCGCCGCCACAGGGCCCCGCTAGTTTCTTTAATATTTTTTGCCAGCGACCCATACTAAATAGCTGAGAGTAAGGGGGAAGATGTCGCGTCCTTGGAGTTTGGAAGGTGCTCACATGAATACCATTCAATCCAATAGAACCCTTCAAAAAATTATAAAAATTACTTGTATATTTCCTCTAAATCACAGATGCCTCGCAAAATAATTATGCTAGCATTTAATTGGTATTTAAAGTCGCCACCGATCTTACTATTTTTAAAATAAACAAAAGTTCCGAATGGAGAATTAGTTGTGAATTACTGTGCAGAAGGCAGAAATCACTTTGAAATCAAAATTTTTGTTTATTTTTATAACTGATCATATCGGGACAAAAGAAGGAATGCTGTAAATCCGCGGTTCGTGATTTGAGAAAACAGAAAGGGAGACATAATATTAAACCGACTAGAAACAAAGAGAGCTATGCTATTCTCTCGCGAAAGTCTAAGGGACCCCAGGGAGAGGATTACCGCGCCGCGCCGCGCGGATGGGGCAGTCTGGATACGGATTACTTGCCTAGGGTTGGTACCCGAATAGAGGGCTGATTGAGAACATTCCTAATTCGTCGTGACAGACTCCATCCACCCGTGTGCAGCCATAAAAAGCCCAGTTTCTAGATGTAACGTCTTCACGAAACAGAAGAGCGACTGATCGGTAACTGCTACGTTTTTTGGCATACCCGGTGTCCAAATATTCAGTTAGGGCGAGGACTTTTCGCAAAGTGTGCGTCGTCCTTTCAAGCGTTAACATATTCGTGAACAGAATCACTTTGGATCGAACCTCAAGAGTTAGAAACTACAGTTAAGAATGAAGTGGATTAATATATGCAAAAGTTCTCTTATTCAGATCGTATTAAAAGTTCGAATTTATATCAAGTGGTGAAGATATTAAATCAAATAAATTTTGTACATTATTATTTCAAATGAGGAGTATTAGTTTTATGTAACATTTGAATTGTTGATTTTCATGAAAACTACTAATTTTGAGAACTCTTGAGTCAGATAAAAGATTTTTATAAAGGTGTTCAAGTTTCTTCTATTTAACACTAGGCAAAGATTTTAGGACGTCTCATAATTTTTTATGAGCTTTCAAAAATTGTAGAAAACACGAATTTCTTTACTTTTAATCCTGATTCACTTAAAAACGATTTGCTAGAGCATTTTCCTCAACGTATTCATAACCTGCGCAAAAAGTTCTATAAGAATGGTCTGGACTCTTCTCTGAAAATCAAAAATCATGTCGGGCAGGGTGATTATCCACTGCAGATTGCAATATCCATTGTAGGGATTTTTTTCCCCACAAATATAATTCAAATAATCTCTATGACAATTTTATCTTAATATTCACACCTGCTAGAGTGTTGAGAAACATGAGGTATTCAAAATTAGATACTTCGCGACGTTGCCATCTTGCTGTCATGTTTGACATCCTGAACATCTGACGTGGAGTCATCAAAGAAGCCCTCCTGCAAAAAAAATATCAATTTCAAAATTAGCATGAAAATGATTATAATATAAATTTTGGTTTCCATGTAATTATCGAGTTTTTATTTGTTTAGAGGAAAAGGAGAGGTTTGGTTTCTCTTTGATTAGGGCAATTACGACAGTACTCTACCCCAATTTCTTATGGGGCTATTATATCAAGATCAAGCACCAGCGCATTTCTTTGTGTTAGCGTCGTAAATTTTCACGCTGCGGCGCTTTATATGAACTCAGAGACCTCTGATTCGAGATTTATAAACGAGACTTTTAATGGCTCTGTATGGTGACGACAGTGGCGTTAAAAAAGTGCGTGCGATGACGACCGGACACATAAATACGAAACTTAGATGCGCTTTATGCAGCAAATAATCCCGAAAAATATACTTTCGCGCCTGATTTTAGAAATCCTGTGTGATGTCAATCGTTTCCGGAATTCTTCCTCATATATACGGCAAATTATATCTACGATGCAAAAAGTCGTCCAAGTATAATTAAATGAAAAAATGTCGAATCAAATTTGGGAAAGAAGAATGAAAGAATACGTTTTTTAAATTTTATTATAGATTTTGAATCAAGATAGGAAGTTTGGAATCGTATATTACACTATGAGGGCAGAAAGTTGAAATTCCTGCACTGCATGATATGAGGCCCAAGGCGAAGCCGAGGGCATCATGCCTCGCAGTTTGGGGCTTTCAAACTTCTGCCCGCGTAGTGTATACTGTTTTTCTTTATACTAGGTCAAAAGTATGGAATAAATTATGACGTCATAGATACATATAGTTCATTGAATATCTGAAAGTCAAAATTCAATTGGCATTATCTGTGACGTCATAAATTTTCGATACATGACCATCATATATCTATGAACTTGAGAAGCGTCACTAAAATCTATACACTCGTCGAAAAAGTCCCTCACCACCCCCTTGTGGCATAATATACTATTTTCGGTCGTCTATACTGAAATTGGCGCAGCCTGGATTTGTTTCGTTTCAAGTCACAAATTTACAATTTCAAATACATTTCTTACAAAGTCACGCGTGCTCCGAGTCCATCTGAGTCAAGTAGAAGATGAGTTATAGGTATTATGCCGCGCAGCGCCGGTTTGAAACTCGAGCTTATTTATACGGAATAGAGAAGAAGAATGGGAATAAATACATTATTACATGTGACTCGCGATGTCACTGCGAAAACGCATTATCAAAGCAGCAAACAGGGTTCTAGAGGAAGAGGAATGGAATTGGGGGAGGTAGTTTTATTATTTTTGTTGGTCAGGAATCTCCCTTGGATCAGACGTCGGACTCGAAGCTCGTATATTTATGGTCGTCGTATCTCTCGCCAGTTTTCTCTCTCATTTCAATCTCTCTTTTTTTTCTCTCTCAGTTTCAACGTTTAATGGATGGTCGAGAGAGAAATGCGGAGGCTGCAAACCTGTGTTCTCGCCGCTCGCTCCTCGGAGGAGTGGAATACACGTATCCAAGAGAGAGACATGAAGGAAGCGAAACTACGAGAGTATCGTATAAACAATCTGGAGACATTAAAGAAACTATTTTGAAGAAAGTATCTTTAGCTAAACTTATCGAAAGGTATAGCATAATAAACTTTTTTCCGCAATAAACGAACGACATGAATAGTTGAAAGTCAACGCTATTAAAAAACTGATGGTAACAATTTGAAGAGTGTGGAAAATCACAAAACTGGACACGGTTAAGAATGGATATTAGAGGTTAGGTCATAAGTACTGAGGGTCAGTAATGATTATAGTGTAGTATTTAGTGAAAAAAATTCATATCGGGCTGCTTTCGGCTTCATTTTTCTTCATTTAACTACTGATAAAGATAAAAGCGTAATTCCAGAGAGCAGACTAGCGCAACTGCGAAGTTGGTTGGCGAGCACAGCTCCGCTCGTATATGCTGAGAACCGCGGCTTAAGCCGCGGAACGCGTGCGCGCGCAGTCTGGGCACGTACGTAGCTTTGAGAGCTTCTCGCTGCCAGGCCGATGGTTCTCAGCACGTAAGAGCGGAGCTGCCTCAGCAGCTAACTTCACATATGTGCTAGGCCGCTCTCTGTCCATGAATTTCCAGTCTTCTAGGCTTTGTAACAGACCTGCACAATCTCTTGTATCTTTCGCCAAATAGAAAAGGAAACTTCGGAGACATATTTTCAAGTGCGATTGAGGACCTTTAGAACTAAAATATTGATTTTGATTGATAATTTTTAGATTACCTAACTTGATACAAAAGATTTACGTATGCATAAACCATTCACAAAATTTTTTTTTGTCATTAATTTCCCAAGTATGGTATGCGATTTTTTATTTTGAGAAACAACTTTAAATCATCTTTCAATTTCTCATTCCTAAACAAAATGTCAAGTAAAATTCAATAACTTCATAAGAAACAAGTTCGACGAAAGTACTTTGCTCTGGTATTATTCATAAAAATCTATCCAGTAGTAGGAATCGGTAAAACACTCTAGACCTAAATTTCGAAACTTTTTGTGATCGATCTTTATAAGGGACAAGATTGAAACTTTGCAGTTCGAGGCTGTTTTTGATTTTTAGCGTATGTTTTTTCTTAAATATTTGCGAATCTCAAGTACTGTATGTCTTATATTGGGCGAGTACACGTTTGACGCTTTGAAAGCAGCAGGACGGCCGTCCATTGAAAGTTACTGATTCACCCTTCTACAAGTGCGAGCAGTGATCTCAACTTTGGCATGTAGACATACTGCTCTTGCGCTAGATGCATGACAGAAACACGGCGCGACTTATTATTGCCATGGTAACGGCTTGTCTTGACGTGTTCCTCTCATGCCTCCTGGCGCAAGCGCAGTACGTTTACATGCCAAAGTTGGGATAACTGATTGCGAGAGATCCATACCAATAATTCGGTATTGGTCCGTCTTGAGAAACCCATACTGAAATAGTATGGAGTCCCTATCAATCGTAGCAGGGCGCAAAGTAATGGTTTTTCTCGAACGGCAATGCTGTTTCAAAAAATACCCTCAATTTTAACCAATTTTGCACGTTTAAGTTTTGTTATTCAACAGAAAGAGCTGAACTCTCTTCGATGTTTCTCCCTATAGACAGCTTATCTTGATTTTTCGGCAATTTCGATGAATTTCAATGAATTTAAATCGACTTTAAAGAGGCAAAAAGTAAGATAAATGTTATTCTTCGCAACGTTACGCCCCTGTTAGAAATCGTATACGTGAGACAGGACTGGATACTGTCGTATCCAGTAGGATATATGTATAAGTATAAGATATACCCGCGGTAGAGACTGAAGGAAGGGACAAAGAAATCCTGGAATGCGTCGAGCGTGTTTCGCTTCAAGGACCGAAAGTAGACCGGTGAAGGAAGGAAAGGGTTCCGCTCCAACATGTTTCTGTTTCTGATCATAGCTTACCTAGTCTGAGGAATCCCGTACTTGACACCCACTCCGGTTCGCGGTAGCGCCTTGATCACCTTTTTCACTGTCGCTTGGTCCGGGAGAGCGAAGAAGATGGAAGCTGTCGAAAGAAAAAAAAAGCGTCAAGTCAGCGGGCTCAACATTATGAAAGGCGAAAGGATTCAGAATTTAGATGCGGGTGCCACCGAATTCGCAAAACCATAGACGCCAAAATGGTGGACACCACAAGTCTCACTCCGCTAACACCGTACATTTTTTCATCTGATTGCAACACTTCTTTTTACACGTGCATAAAATAGGAAAGATCATATTCATTGTGTTAGCTGATAAATATTATATCTTGTTTCAACCAATTATAGTGTACTGATGCATTTTAACACTCTTACAACTTTGAATTATTAAGTTCGTAGTAAGTACTTAAAGAATGTATAGAATACAGATGTCAATATTTCTTTCAATACGTGTAGCGATTCGATACACTTTTGCATTGAAACTTGACACACTGAGATTTGATGATACATTTGTTGCTTTCACGATGATCTATAATAAATAATTGAAAGAGGTGGTTTGGCTTCCGATCGTATACAAAAATAAAAATTTCTCCGGCGTTCCGTGAATTTTACAGTTCACATTTCAAGGGCTAACCTGAAACCTTAGTTTCTGGTTTTTTGTTCTTATATATACTATCATATCAGTTCCAGGTCAGCCCTAAAGATGTAAACTGTAACGTTTACGAAACGAAGGCAAAATTTGTAGTTCTGCACAAGATCGAAACATGAAACATCTCCTCTGATTACCTTGGGATTTATCGTGAATCTGTTCACAACATGTTTTTCTCATATACACAGTACCTACGCTTTTAATCATTGTGAAAATGGCAACAAAATCTAGTTATCCTGTTCCCGAAGTATCATCAAATCAAATCTTAAGTATTCAATTATGTTTAAACAGGTTAATATGCACGTCAAATTTTTACAAAAATGATACATACTTCTTCTATTTTTTCATATATTGTCAAATTTTTTTTTTCGGATTTATTGTCAAAAATATTCCGATCGTTCTGTCTGATCCTTTAGGTGACGCTCATCAAAATATTGCTCTAATAAGACTCTTCTACCGAAAGAATTTCTCCAAACGTTTTGTGAGAAGTTTTTTATTACTTATACAAATAAACGTCACAATAGTAATCTCCATAGGACAGCGTGTGAAGAAACTATCATAATTTCCTTGACAACAAATCCTGTGCATAAAAAAGTGGAGAAAGTAGTTTTTCAAGTTTATTTCAACATTTTACTACGATATTGATATTTTCCAGCAATAAATAATGGTACTAGCTGGGTAGTAAATGAGCTCTTCTTGAGTTTAAGACTCATGACACATTACACAAGAAGCACCCTAATCAGCTATTGTTGACATTCTCATCATGCCTATATGACTTCTACATAGACCATTAATTTTAATTTACATTATTTAAATGTTCGACTCCAATAATTATTTCTTATGAGTATCAAAAAGCGTAATGAATCAGAGATAATTTTCAACATAGATGCCGGTTGAGACCAGTTTTCCAAAAGACTGAAAACCAAAGTTTGGACCTTTTCGTGTCAATAAACTTTACTTCATTCTTATTATTATAGGATTCCTACAAAATTGTCCTTTTCAATAAATATTAGATGATATATAACTGGAAGGATTATTTCTAATAAATTCAACCATAACCTTTGAAAAATAACGGAAAATTCATGTCAGATTAAGGTTTAAAATATTTGGAGTTCTCACGACCGAATTTTCGAAAATTTCGAATAGGGACCTGATTCAGTGCATATATTCATTATGCGTGAACGAAAAATAACTGAACCTTTTAATTGACCAACGGTCTTTAATTTTATCTCGCATTCGTCGACGAAGAAATCGCTTATACCTGTCTGGAATATCCTTACCACTGATTATTTTAGTCTGTCGCGGTATAAATTCTCTAAGTCCAAAAGATTTTAATCTGATCCCGAGTTTTGATGCCACCTGAAACCCTAAGCGGCGACCCTCAAACTTTCAAGAAGGTAGCGTATCCAAAAAAAAGATGACAAAAATTACAACAAAAAAAAAAGAGAAGTATAATCACTGGAATTGCACGTTCGTTAAATGATAAAGGCATGGCCTCTCTTATTCTCACTGGCGATAAATCAAGAATAATAAAAATAAAAATATACTTTATTTTCAACACTAACCTATGCAACACGTTTTACGGTTTTACTGTCGTATGAAATTACACGCCGAGATCAGTTAAGTTATAAAGGAACAGTATGCTGGTGATACCTTTTGTACACGATTTTGTGGTAAAAAGGTACATCTACTATAAAAGTGATTTTCCCCATTTCCTTCAATGTAGTAAATTATCCCCTAGTATTATTAGATCAATAGTATTAACATAAAATAACTTTTTGTTTTTTAAAATTCCTGTTCCTTTAATAAATTGAATTTAGCTAGAAAATGTATACTTGAATCTCTGATACTTTTGCTTTTCTGCTGAATAATTTAACTTATTACGCAGACGGTCTTATAGTATATTTTTGTACACTGACATGACAGTTCATACTTAGAGTTTTATTTATGACCATGTCAATGGAATATAACCATCGTAAGCGTCGATGAAGATACCATATTTCAATGTGGATTTCAATTCGCAAATGTGCTTCAGGCACGTTCATTGCCTTCTAGCACGCAAATTTGTTCAAGTCTAATGCACCGTGTTGTTCCTCTGGGGTACTTTTTCATTTGATTTTTCCATTTCTCATGATTCCGTAAATGTTATTATTTCCTATTTTTTGCCTAAGAAGAGGCCTGTCGTGTCGTATATTGTATAAATGCCAATTCAATGCAATTATTAGTCCAACAGGGCAATTTCAAGATGTTGGATAATAAATATGAATATAATTGTTTGCTGAACTAAAACATCTATACGAATGGTAGTGGAATATTATAATTATTCAGACGTTATAATAAAGTTTCCTGTGAAGTATCGGCAATCACAAGGTACAGAAAAAAGGGCAAAGACGGTAAGTGATCAGGTCGACAGGTGCAGAGAAGGCGACGGGATAAATAAATTGGTCGCAGAAAAAGACATACCGTAATGCGAGACTGATATTTATTGTGTAAAAACAAAACAGGACCGACACACCTCGTGACGAGCTCTAGATTCCGTCGAGCTTCTTGGGATTAGACTGACTCTCGTGTGAAATAAAGTGGAATGGACCCAGTGTAAGAAACGGAATGGACCTCAAGATTGTCAACCGCGAACCGCATGCATGAAACCGCGAGGAAGAAAAAGAAGTAGCTTCTTATTTATTAGTTCGAACTTCATTGCGTACCCAAATAACACAAACCAAAACAGAAGACATTTTTTCGGCAATGTTTAAAAACATTAAATCAAAGAAAGTCTAATTTGAAATAATATTTCTCTAATGCAGAAAAGGAATTCCATTTGGTCGTATGTCAACAGTTCAGGGTGGCGATTCGACGGACGATTTCGAATTCCCGGTCATTTCCCGGTTCTTCTTGGTCAAATTTTACAATTTTACCGGTCAACTAGAAGTCACATATTCATATTTGTCGCAAAACCCTAACATTCTTTTTGTTATTCATGACGCTCATTCTAAACATCCTTTAAAACAACAGATCAAACAATGCAAAATAAATCAATTGACGATAACGAAGAAACGGATTTCCAACCAAATAGCTCATTTTTCAATGAAGGAGAAGAATTTCCAAATAAAAAGATAAATTTCAACTGGAACACTTCAATTTTCGATCATAAAGGTGAATATTCAAGCATGAAGATTAATTTCCGAGTAGAAAGAATAATTTTCCAAGAAAAAGTACAACGTTTCAACAAAATAGTCTAATATTTCGAACCCATAACATAACTATTTTCCACCCAAAAATGGAACAGTGAAATTTTTAGTTCAACAAACCGATTCCAAACCAAGTGTAAGAGTTTTACACTAAAACAAATAATCTTTAACTGAAAAAGTTAAGTTTCCATACGTATAAATTAACTTTTACTGAAAAAGATAAATTGTCAACGAAAATTGGAATAATCAAGTTTTAAATTGAAAAAACGGATGTTTACCGAAATAAATGAATTTTCAACTAAAACTATGGAATTTTCAATTGGAATAAGTTAAATTTTCAGTTTAAAAAAATTACTTATGAAAAAAACTTTTAAACAAATTATTGCACTTTTACACAAAATAATGAAGAATCAAATGAAATTCTAGATGCTACACTGAAGAAGTTGAATTTTAAACCAGAAAGACGAATTTTTAACTGAAAATGATGAACATTTAACTAGAATAATCCAATTCTCGCCAAAAAATTGATTTTCATGCAAAAAAAAAAATCTCCAACAAAATGGTTGAGATTTGAACCATAAAAATGAAAATCTTCAAACAAAAAAGGAAAAGTGCCATTTTTGTCGAATAACATGAAAAATGTTTAAATTTATAGCTTGAATTGTTACTCGAAAAGGAGAACAAAATGTGTTAAGTCTGTACGAAATAATTGAATGTTCAATTCAATACGACAAATTTTCACCTAACTGCCGAATTTTGAACTAGAAAAGATCAATTTCCCACTAAAAATGAAACCTTTCAATTTTCAGTTCAAGAAATTGATTTTCAACCAAATTGATGAATTTTCAGGTATAACGATGCATCTTCAAAGGGAATAGATGTATTTTAAGCAAAAAGATACATTTTCAACCATGAAGATTAATTTTCTACAAAAAAGGAAAATTTTCCTCGAAGTACATAATTTCTCAAAGAAGAAGTTTAATTTTCAAATCCAAAAATCAATGTTCAACCAAATACAATTTTAACCAGAGCTACTTTCTTTATTTAAAATTAGGAAGAAGGAACTTTGAAATTGTTACAAATTTTGAATTGTGGGAACGATATTTAAAAATCCTCTCTTCTAAATCCGAAATATAATGTGTTTAAAAAGTCCCCGTTCCATGAAAAAAATTCCCTCTAACAAGTGAAATTAAACTCCTTCCCTAAAACTCCCTGCCCTAAAATTAAATTTATAATTATTTTCTGAAGGTCCTTGTCCCAAGTCTGATAAAGGACGAAAAGAAAATGAAACGTGATAAATACATCTTTCTGTAAAAATTTTGGTAATAATTCTTTCTATATGTTTGGGCTATCATCAATTCGATTATCAAATTTGAGTCAGCTAAAATAATCTTATAGAGCAATAGAAAAAATAAAATTCTTCCTCTCACGACGTATGGATATATGTAAATATTTTAAGAATCACATTAAAGGAACGTTACATTCTTTAAATCAAATGATAAGATCTCTTTTTGAATCATAAAAAGAAAACGGTCATTTCTCGTATTTTTTCGGTAGAATTTTCCACAGTCTAGGTTGAATCAAGTAAATTCCCGGCTTTTAAATAAAATCCCCGGCCATTTTTCGGTTTCCCGGTCAAGTCGCCACTCAGCAGTTGTTCTTCATGATGATGTCATTAAACCGACGTTTCGGCAGCTCAAAAATTGAAGCTCGATTCTTTGAGATCATTTGGCTTCTGTCATCAGTTAAAATCATGCTGTCCAACTGAATCGCAAAAAAGGTCTTGAACGAATGAAGCATGTTTCGGAAAATCAGTATGATCGGCTTAACAGAGATATTTGTATAGCAAAATCAAAAAAGAAGGAAAAGTTGTTTTAATGATTTTTGTGTAATTCTGTCATACAAGATTTAAAAAGAATATGTGAACAAATCTGTGGCATTAGTAAGATTAAAGGCAACTTACATCTGCTGGAGAGGAAAATCTCGATGGCAACATTCTGCAGGAGATAACATCGGGTAAAAATGGCACGTATTTCGGAAAAGTACCATTTGCCGTGAAGGTGATCACAATACTTGAGCACCTGAAACAAAAAAAGGTTCTTTATTAATATACGAAATTTATTTAAAGAAACTGGCAGATGCAGATGGTGCTGACTTTTTTTGCAAATCATTTCAAACCCACTGAATTCATAACAAGTGATACACTGAATGTATCATTTTTTTCTAATTTCTTATTCTGGTGACAAAAGCTGGAAGAGGTCTGTCAAAATAAAGATCAGCCTTTCACTGTGCTACTGAGTTTCTTTATTTTTATGGTTACTTAACCATCCACAGAAGTGAACGATTTATTTCCTTTTTTTGTAAGAGAGAAAAAAAACCATGGGACTTCCTCTTCGAATCCGGCACGGCTGTGTTTTAGGGAAGGATGGATCAAACCCAGTTTCCAGGGTCGTCGCAGCACTGGGACGTTTATTGTCCCTAGGGATTCGAATGGGGCTTATTACTAGCGTTGAGTAATTAGTTTTTGACGTGTAGCCTGCTCGAACTCATCATCTGCACGTCGTCGTATGTGTCTAAGCTTTCACCATAGAAACTCTACACTCTACTAGTCTAATGTCTATGTCTATGTCTACTAGCTATGTCTATGTCTATGTCTACATATCTGAAGCTACCCGATCTCATTCGTTAGATTTACTAACCATCCTGTCGTTTGACTTGTTCCGCGTCACTCTTTCGCCACTTCATTAGGTAAAATAACAGGTTTAACGCCTTGTCGGTGAGATAACATAGGGAAATAATGGTGACTTGAACCACTTGAAACATACAACAGTCCCGATAACTCGGACTGAATATGTCTCAGAGATAAGTAAAGAAGTCATTGCGTGTATGTACTCTTTTGAATTTAAAGCTCTTTATACATTATTCTTGTATTTTAAAACACGAATGAAGTAATAATTATTGATAATACTCTCTGTGAGAATGATAAAAATTATGGGGGGAATCTTAACATGGAAAGGAATGGAGATTGGTAAGGGTATATTGAATAATTAGCGATCTCTTATTTTTACATTTGCTAATGCCCCTTGAAAATACTTGTTCTACACAAATTTATGCTTAAGCCTTTGAGTTCAGCAGGTCTGATAAAACTGATATAGTGTATTATAGAGTTTTTATCAAGAAATAGTGCCGATTTGATCTATTCTTACTCTCTCAATATAAATTAGTAGGAACTCAACTAATTGAATTAGTAGCCTTATATTTGACGACTAAATTAGTCATTTCTCCACTTTCTACTAAATGCAATTGTAAGCTACACATTACCAAAGTGAATTAGTAAGAACAACTTACAAAACTTTATAGTAGTTTGACTTACTGATTGAATTGGTCACAATCAATTGTTCTTCGAACATAACTAAATTCACATAACATCTTTGTCGGCATCAATAATAAAAAACTTCGAGACATTTGAAATAAATGGTATGAATTGACGATACAAGATATTGCATGAATGATAATATTATTAATGCGTTACACTGAAAAAAAAAAATTTGGGCCAAGTAAATGCATTTACTTGAATCCTTTTTATTGGGTCCAAGAAAATATTCTTTCAAAAGAGTAATTTTCATTTGAATCAGGTAAATATATTTTGCTGATCTAGATAAATAAATTCTTCGGCCGTATTCTCTTGATTTAAATTAATGTTTCCTCCGATCAAAAAAATGATTTCTTTGATTGAGAAGGTAAAGATTCTTTGGAATTTGATTGGTCCTTCAAAGAAATATTTTTTCGATACAATTAGTTCGATTCTTTGTATTGACCAGGATGCATTTGAATCAAATAATATTACCTACTCGAATCAAGTGTTAAGGTTTACTTAGATGAAAGAAAAAATGATTTGATCCAAAAGAATATTAATTAAGTTAGGAATATATTTTTCTGATACAAAGAGCTGATACATTTATACCAATAAAGCATTTCTTTGGATGAATACAATATTGTCTTCACGTCAATATTTATTTCTCCAGTCGAAGGAAATGATTCTTTCGATTAGTCGAATTGAATTATTTATATCAAATAATTATAACTTCAACCAAATAGTTAATTGGTTGAATTAAATACTTGTCAGTTTAATTTTGAGGAATATTTCTTTGACGTTTATGGTATTAATCTTTTAGGTCGTTCAAAATTCCAAGCTTTGAATTAAATATATATAATATTTATTATTTGAAAAAAAGTTCAATTATAATTTAGGCCGAAAAAATTTAGTTCTTTATGAAGCGAAATAAGTACTTTACAATTGAGATACAATATACTTTATTGAACACTCGCATTTTTTGGGAAATAGTCTTTTAAACATGTAAAACATTTGCTTGAATTTGACATTTTTATTCTTATCTCAAATAAATATTTCTTCCATTCATAGAAATATTACCCGACGACAAAGCTCATCCTTTTGAATCACACAATGTTTACTTGATTCGATTGAAATTTCTTTGGCTGAAATAAATAAATTTTCTATTCAAAGTGCACATATTGATTCATTCGCTTCCAATAAATATTTGTTTGCACGCATTCAGGACTTCCATTTACTTGAGCCAAGTAAACTTAACTTGGTACAAGTATTATATTTTTTTAAATTTAATTAATTCAAACTTCAATCATTGTGGGCTGTTTGGATTATTAACCAGGGGAAAGCTGACTATTTCATTTAGTATAAGAGTTACCAATTTCTTTAGTAACGAGCTACCATTTTATTTAGTCAATCCTTGTCACAAACTGAATTAGTAACTTTTTACTAATTCGAGGTAAACGACTTCGCACTATTTGAATTAGCCAGGAAATACTATTAATTAGCAATATTTGACTAATTCAGATCGATAGAGTCGTAATTTTCCAGGTATTCATGTTTTTGTGAGCAGTGGTCATATCACTACAGATTTTGAGTTGATGTCGTGAAAGTAACTGGAAGAGGGGTAATTCTATATCTTAAAAGAAATGTAAAACGTGCCCAACGTAACCGTTTTTTTCAAAAAGTGTTTTTGAACTTCAAAAATGCCGCAAGGCCTTGCTTTTAAACATAGAGGGTTCGTTCTTGGCCTAAATTGTCGGAACTTTGTCCTTCCTATACATCCTTATATGTAACTACATAAAAACCAAAAAGACTCATTTTCCTGTTAACGGAACAGACATACAATACATACATGCTGTACTATATGCTGCAAAACTAATTTTGCTAATACTCTCTCAGAGAAAAAACATAAATTTTCAAGAAAACATCAGCACACAACATGCCCAAATCTCGCTCCCGGCATAAGGCTGCTGGAGGGTATTTTTCGAAATAGTGGAAAAAGGACGTAAACTCTTTCTGTTTGGATTGAAGTGTGATATAGTGATATAGTGATATAGTGAGCACGAGGGCAGGTTGCAAGATGGCCGACATGGTGGGAGGAGCCTCCTGCTGTGTCCAGAATCGATCCCAGGACTCTTTGGACTTGCGCTCATTGCCGCAGAGAGGAAGAAGGAGTTGAGAGGGATACAGAGAGTTGTCCGGAAAGGGGGTTTGGGAAGAGGGAGGAATCGAGCGAGGGACAAAAGGGAAGCGGGAAGAGGGAAACCCTAATTTATCGGCCTGTCCTTATAACAAGGTTTTGGATTTTCGGCCCTTTTAATGAGAATATATTAAGGGAGCAGGACATTCTTACTCGCCACAAATAAAATTGTCCTCTCTATAATCCTTGTGACGCGATTATCATTAATTGCCGTAATGAGGTACTAAGAAGGGATACAGCAACACGATTGGTAGTCCCATGCCAACGTCTATACGCCGAGTGATAGGAGAATTATGTAATATAATTATATTATGAAATGTGCATTGTCATGGTGTTCATTGCCTGTGTAGGTGGAATTGATGCTATAGTTGTATAATTGTTTAACAAAAACAAGTGATTCAGTGTAAAATCGGTATTGTTTTAATATATACAATAGCACAAGGAATATAAATAATCTATATCTATATGCAAAAAAGTCTGTGAATTTTACAGAGGAGGTCTTACCCATGTAGAAATTCACCCATTTATCTCTATTGGAATTAGGGCTGTGGTCAGATACTTAATAGGACAACTAGAATAGTAAGATCTAGTCAGGAAATCTATGAGCCTCTGGTTAGGATCCGATCCTGTACTTTAGACAGGCTTTAATTGGGTCGTGATTAGAATATACAGAGGGACCACGAAATCCGGGTCAAAAACTGTTTGGGTATTATCGAATTTTTAGTTGAGAATTCGTCTTTTTTGTTGAAAATTGTACTATTTTGTTGAATTTTGTCTTACTGGCTTCAAAATTTTACTTTTCTTGTAAAAAATTCAAGAACTTGGTCAAAAATGAACTTGTTACTTAAAAATTCATATTTCAAGGTTGCTGATTCAACTACTTTGTAGTATTTATCTTTTTGGTTAAAAAATTTTATTTAAAAATTCAGCTCTTGTGTCAAGAATTTCACTATTCTGACGAAAAAGATCTATCTTGATGAAATGCATGATGGAATGAAGTTCAAATTTTTTGTTGAAAATTCAACCGTTGTGTTTTGATTGAAAAATACCACCTGAATTGTAAGAAATTTATATTTTTTGATTGAAAATTCAACTGGTTTGTGAAGAATTCGTCTAATCTGATTGAAAGTTTAACAATTTCGTTGAAAACTATATTATAGCCTCTTCGTTAGAAATAATTATTTTTGGATACAAAATCCCTCTTTACGGAAAGAAATTTCATCTATATATCTAAGTTAAAATTCAACCATTTTTTTAAGCAGTCACATCATTTTTCGTTTAATGTTTCAATTTGTTTTATTAAAAATTAGTCTTCTTTGTTTCAAAATACAACAATACTGATACACGTTTTTTTCTTCTGAACACTTGCTGGAATTTTTTTCGGTTAAAAGTTCATTCTTTTGTTGAAATTTTTGTTGTCCACCTTCAGCTCTATATTCATATGTGGTGGGTACCTATATGGGAATAATAATAGCGATAATGATGACTTTAAATTATTGAGGATTGGTTGATAATAATGTAATCTCTTTTAGGTGAAAATTTTAATATTTTGCTGGAAAGTAGTTTCTTTTAGTTAAAAATGATTTTTACAAATTCACTTACTCAATTTTGGATTGAAAACTGATTTATCTTTTTGGATGAATATTCAACTATTTTGTTGAAAATATATTTACTTTTCGTAGTCGAATCTGGTTTTTGAAACTGAGAATAGAATTATTCCATTTTAGGTTGCAAACAGATATTTTCAGTTGAAAATTGAACAATATTGAACATTTACGTATTCCTTTGAAATATTTTTTTCCGTAAAGAACATTTATTTCTTTTCTAGGGCATTTCACAATCCAGTTAAAATTTGTTTCCTTCTTTTACTGGGAAATGTTTCTAAATATAAAATTTATAAAATTTATAAATTTATAAAGTTTCTCAGGAAATTATTATTCTGTGGATTGTCGTATATGAAACTCTAGTCGGCAGAGCTACATGATTATATGAGGATGAGAACCTTATATTTGCCCTCTTAACTTGCCCTAAAATTTTATTTATTAAAATTTTATTTGTTCTGTTGAAAATTTGTATTTTTTGTGATCACACTTGGAAGTTTTCCTTGTACATTCATATTTTTCTCTAATGGAGCTAAGTTTTTTTATACACAATTCAACTAGTTCGTATTCAGGCATTTATGCCGGCATTTTTAACAGTTTTTTTTCACCCATAAAAAATGTACTGGTTTAAATTTCATTTTCAAGAGCGTCTGTTTTCTTCATTGGCTAAGCAGACAAGGAGACTCGAAAAGACCCACTTGTGTCTATCGCTGTTCTAAATACGCGTCTACTTTTTCCAATATCTGACAAAATGTGTGTTTCCAATATTTGACAAAATGTGTTTCCAATATTCTTTTGTTTAAAACTGGCAATTTTCAACACACGAGAATCTCTAGTTGGCAAAGCTACATGCATATTTTAGCTTAAGGCTCAACAAATTTTTAACGCAAAAGAGGATAACTTCCACAAAAAGGAATAATTTTCAACAATATGCGTAAACTTCCTACAAGATAGTTGCACCTTTCACCAAATCAAAAATAAAATGCTTGAATCAGCTCAAAAAGAACTGCACAAAAATTGAAAGAAATACGAGTTATCAAACAGTTTAATTCAACTACAGAATACTGGTTTTTATCAGCATAATTCCATCCCTAACAAATGATTTCCTGACGCAAAACTTGATTTTGAATCATGAAAGATTCGAATTTTCGCCAACGGCCATGCCACGCTCTAAAAACAAGTTCCTGTCCGATCACTGGAGTTAAGCAGCGTTGGGCGCAATTAGTATTTGGATGGGTGACTGTCTGGGAACAGCGCATCCTGGTGGCATGTTGGCGGGAGACTGGTGTCCTCCTGTGTATTCAACTCAACCGAATATGACTCTTTACGAGTTACGCTCACCACTTAAGGGATTATGGGTTAATGGTACAAGAAAAAAAGTCGGGCGATAAGAATCAACTCCCGGTAGTGCCTGGTTAGAAGTTCTAGCTTGAACTTAGAAAGAATAGCCTTACAGAACTTCCGATTAGCGCTTGATCAGAAATATGGGAAATTCTACAGGGTCTACCAAATGCTGATCTCAATTTCTACATGGGTACGTTCAAAAATTATGACAGCATGCGGCTTTTCGTTAGAGTTCCAACATTATTATTTATAATCTTTACTGAATTTATAGGTAGCTTACAGATATACGGACAGTTTCATTGAATCTTTCAGAAATATCGAATGAATCATAGAATTCTATGGAATCGACAGCATTTTCTGTTAATTTTAACATTACAGAGAAATTTATGCTGTCAACGTTCTGTTAGATAATCAGACTTTCTAGTAATTCGAAAATTAATTCGAAAATCTATTTATTATTACGACTTCATCCAGACTAAAAAAATTTAAAAGACATTATAATTTGTGTATATTTAGAAATAGTGTTTTGAATGAAGCTTGAGAATCTCATCAAGCTATTGCACAATTGGTTATTTGAATATTAATTATTATGTCACACGGCCCAAGATTTAATTATTAAATTATTTTTATTGATAACAGAATACTTTGTAACTTTGGACACTATAATTCAGATATGAAACTATACGGAAAAAAGTTGTTTGAAATTTAAGAAAATTTCTATACGAATAATGAATGTACCTATAGTTAAGCGTATAGCAATATTGAGTCAGGCAATCAGAATTCTAAATATCCCTTGTTTGACAAACCTCAATAAGACTTGACACAAAACAAAAATCCGAATTCTTCATCTCAGTCTGAAGGTGATGGTAGGTATATTGTGAAATTTCAAGAGAGAACGTGTGCATTGTACGATGTGCATTCGGCTAGTCAAAAAGAGCAATCGAGGTTGGCCTGGAGACCACACGCGGCTATATGCCATATTACAGGGGATCTGAGTTGTCGAGTGTCAAGTGGGTACAGGACATTAGTGTTACCCATGTAGCGTTAATCTTCTGCATTGAAATGTACATGTACACGCATAGAGCCAACATATACAATTATAGTATATAGAGGATATAGTGCAGCATGCAGCTAGAGATGCCGCACCGGCCGGGGCCGGGCCGGCAGCGAAGCATCTCAACTCACAATCAGCACCCAGGGGTGAGCAACAATAGGCGACGCAATGTAACAACATGTGTCGCTTTCGCAGGCCCCCTTTCTGACACAATTCATATACACTCGAGAAGAGAATGGGATACCACTTAGCAGCCCACCCCTGATGCTGTGCTGTGCTGTGGTAGATATTCACTATGTACACAACAAACAGATTAGAGCGCCGCGTTGGACAATAATGCACCCGGACCAACCTCCTAATGCCAATATCGCTCAAGCATAATCTCTGTCTCACGCGAAATCTCATTTCCGCTTATGCGGCTTGACAGTAATGATGGTGATGATGATGATGATGGTGATGATTATCATTGTGTTTCCGAGATGGAAACGTAGCACATGATCCCTCTTTAGTATAATTTTTATTTTAACTTTACTACCAATTCTTGATACACATCACATCACAAACAATAGTTATGTACTTTTCTGAAACATTGAAATTTTATACAAATGAACCGTGTTTGAAAAAAAAAACAAGCTGCACGCCAGCAGGAAAAGATGACCTTTTTTGGACAAAAAACGCCCGACTTTTATTTGAATTATACAAAAATTATTTATACAAACTTCTTGCATTCTGATATTTTTATCTGAAATAAGTTTTGAATATATAGTTACGTCACCAGGAACTATAATTTTCTTATAGTTTAGAGCACCTAATATGTATGGTCAATTCACTATACGTACTATACTATGCTATATATACTATACTCTCAATGATTATTCAAAGATATTATCCTCATACTTACGTCCAAGAGTTATTGATTTACAATTTCGAACAATCTGAATAACGATTAATTCGGACAAATAAATTTTGAAAGATGCGAAAATCTGTATAGAAGCCTGAATTTTAAATATTAAATTCCATTGTACTTATAGTATCGCTGTAGAAATTAGTAACAGCGCAGATTACAATCATGCAGATCAAGAGAAGAAAAATTTTTTTATTTAAAAATTAAATTCAGCGCATAAATCAAAGAGCTTCCATCGTCAAAATATTCGAAAGTTGTATGGATTTACCATCTCACTATAAGTACACTCTTAGAAATTTCTATAGCGATTTTACTATAAATCCAATAGAAGCAATATGCAATACCACTGAAGATTATTTTTAGTTAGTTACACTGTTAAAATATATGTAATTTTACTGCACTTTTAATATAATTTTGTTCAGAACTTACGGG
>WSXT02024338.1:0-13992 GCA_011762715.2 Neuroterus valhalla | reverse complement strand
AAACTCCAGCTGAGAGGCAAGTATTGAACAAGTTGAGTAACAAGGAAGGAAACTCTCTTGCCATCAACCTGATCACCTAAGGTGGTATCCCAACAGGCCCTGGTGCCTTACCACAGGATATCTTTGAGGCTGCAAGCCACAATTCCTCTTTAGTGAAAAGAGGGATCGCTTCGATCAGAGATTCCTCAACGACAACCCTGGGCGGGTGAGCAGGGAATAGTTCCTGAATGTTTTTCTCCATCATGGCGGGTTCCTGAATTGCGATAGGCGCTCGCCCAAACAGCTTAACGGTCACAATCTGATAGCCAAGACCCCAAATATCCCGGTCAACAGATTCCTGAATTTCGATCCATTTGGAATGCTTACTATCATTTATAGCTCGGTTCAAAATCTTCTTGGCAGACATATAATCCCTGTTAGCCTGAGCCGCGTCTAATCTGCTTCTTCGAGTCCTTAGAATCTTTCGCTTTAGTTTGAAGCACATACGACGAAGCTCCGCAATCTCCTGTGTCCACCAGTACACTGGCGGCTTCTGACACTGACGACCGCGTGGGCATTGAAGCATCGCACCCTTTTACAATCAAGTCCATTATAGACTTCGCCAAACCCTCAGCATCTGAACTGTCCAGAGCAGCGCCTGCCAAATCCACAAGCACGCTTCCAGAATTCGCAGCAATCGTTGTAAAGAATACAGTCGCATCAATTCGCCTCGAGTTCCAGTCTTTCTTCAATTGATTGCGAGGAATGGGGTGTGACTGAGAACCACAGCCCATATGGAAGCAAATATACTGATGGCCGCTTGCTGTGTAACTCTCAAGAACCCTCCAATCCCGTACTCTCCTGGCTACACCTGATGAGGCCATAGTGACGTCTAGAATGGTTTCTCGGTAGCCTCTCCGCCCAAAGGTCGTTGAGGTTCCCAAGTTCAGGATGGTGAGATCCAACCTGGCAGCCATATTCGTAACTTCACGACCCCTCGAATCCGTCTAGGCCATGCCCCATTCACAGGACTTGGCATTGAAATCGCCGGCAACGATGAAATCACCGATGACATCAGAGCAAAAGTCTTCAATCTCCTCCATCTTTCTTCTGAAGGTAACTATACCTTCATTCGGCGAGAGATAACAGCTCACTACTGTGAGCGAACCGCTTGAAATCCACACAAATCCATCACCGCTTCCGTGAGAATGCACTGGGAACTTGGTGCTATCTATAACCCAGATAGCCGCAGTGCTGCTTCTATCGGGAAACCAGTTAAATCCTTTCCCGTTATCACACTGTTCGCTGACGATGAAAATGTCAGTCCTTTTTTCAGCTGCAAGCTGACACACAAGATTCTGAGCCAGCCTGCAACGCCCAAGATTTCCTTGGAGGATCACCGCCATCTGCGGCCCGGATTACATTTCCGGTCAGCCTCATGAAAGACCGCACACCCAGAGGACCCAAGTATGTGGTCGGTCGAAGACCCATCTCCTTTTCCAGAACAAAGCAAACATTTGGGTTCACCTGAACACGATTCTGCTTTGTGGCCTTCTGCACCACATTTCCAACACAATCGACTCCGGTCAACGCCTTTACAGCCGACTGCTACGTGGCCATATCCAAAGCAGCGATAGCATCGCAAGGCCCTCACTTTGAGGCGCACCCTACAGCTTACCCAGCCAATTTTAATATGGCCCTCTTTGACCAATTTATTGGCGTCAACAGTCCTCAATTCGACAAATGCCATAAGGCTACCTCGGAAATCAACCCTCGTCATACTGACCTTGACCGTCTCCATTGCAGCCTCACCCAACATTGACTGTAGAGCCAACCTAACTTCATCCACGTCTGTTGCCACATCCAGATCACGAATCTATATTTGGGCACGTGGTTCTAACTGCCGCACCTTTCCAGAATCCTTGACTGCTTTTTGCAAAGCCTCTCCAAATTGAGCTTTATTCTCGATCAACCTCCCAAGTTCAAGGAGGACATCACCCTGCCGAATCTTCCTAACGGCTCTAATGTCAACCTTCATCTCCTGAGGATTAACTTGGGAACGAATATCCCTAACAATGTCGGCGAAGCTGCGACCTGCGGCTGGCCTTATTAGGACCGCATCAGGCCTAGTGCGCGACTTCTTTCTCAAGTTCCTCGGTGGAGGGACCAAGTCCCTACTGCTTCCTGGTTCCGTCACACTCACAGAAGGAGGTTGCTTCCTTCGCTGTCGCCTTGCAGGCTTAACCCACTCAGACGTGTCTGAGGCAAGCTGAGCCTTCTTCATAGGACGCAAAGATGAGCCTTCACCAGGACTGGGCGTCTTTTCAGCTGGCCTCTTCTTTGTGCGTTGCTGCTGTGGCGTACTCTGGCCATCATGTGGCTGCTTCTTCCGAATATCTGGGCAAGATTTTCTAATCAGATTAGCTCTCTCCAACACAGCTTTGGCCTCCGCCAAGCCATTTTTAATAGTTGTTTCAATGTTGGTTCTTGTTTCAACATGGTCAGACATTTTCTGGATTACTCCAGCAAGCTCACTCAGGATATCCAACACATTTCGTCGAAAAACAGAATCCGAATCAATGTCCAGCAATTTCTCGACGCTACTATTCACTCTTCCACCTGCAAACGAGTCGATGTTGTGACTCGTGGAGTTTCTTTGGTCTTCCCCAAAATCCTTAAGACCGGCATCGGCCACCGGGGCTTTCACCCGATCGGAACCGATGGAGAGATTTAATCTCTCTTGTGGTGTATTGTTTTTAAGATACTCACCCATGGTTGGTTTGAAATCAGGGTTCCTTCCCCTAGCTGGCATTTGTCCACCCCGGGTATTTGATTTCCCCGGTACCACCCATTTCTGGGAGGCGTTCCCCTATCCGCAACCTGGGGAGGTGCCCGATGGGAGCCCAGCAACACCAAAATTTTCAGTTTCTAACCTACGCAAGGGTTGAACGCCTCTGATGCAGTTGACAGCCGCTGTAGGGGTGTGATGGTGGATGCTGGGTGTGCGTTGGCTGGGAGCATCCAGCAATGCATGCAGGCCACAGGGTTTCCTTCTCTCGCAGCTGGGCGGGAAATTCTTTGTTCTCTGAGGTGTCTCATTTTTGGCGTCTCTCCTTTCTTTAGAGTCACTGGGTAGCCTTACTTATTTCGGACTACCTACGTGTTCTCTTTTGGCTAAAGATTAAAAAAAAAAAAATCTTTAGATGTTCCAAATATTCCGTGCCAATGAAGGGACGTATCAATTCAAAGGGATCCTGGCATGGATCGCCAATTTTTATGTGATGGTCCAGAGACCTCGATTAATAAAACGCAATTAATTTCACTATCTGACATGGATTCGTGAATCCATGCAGTTTATTCATTTAAAGAAAGAGCGAGTAATACAGTATCTTGCCGTAGAGAAAGTATGTATAGAACTGACGCAGCCCCCAATGGCAGCAGGGTGAGTCCCATTCCAGGGCGACTGCCCTTTCCTAGAATAACATAGAAAAGTATCTATTGTAGGAAAACCACATTCCTACCGCATTCCTTTTAGCAGCCTGTTACAACGTCACACGTGGGAATTTTGTATGTGTATTTAAAATTTGTTGAAATACATGAAAAATTAGTGATTTACTGTTGCAAATAAAGTATCTAAACATAACATTTGTAAGTTTTGTGTTTGATTTTAGGCGTTTATATTAAATGAAGTAAACAAATTTACTTGAGAATGACTAATCCTTCATACTTGAGTATATTGCCCTAGCTGATTACCTATAAATGATAACTAGAGCAGTTGAGAAGCTCATTAGCGTAATTTTATCAGGATTTTATGGAAAAGAATTTATGAAGCGAATCAACGGATTATTACGTAAATGTCCAACATCTCAGCTGTCTTTGCCGAAGAACAACATTATCCGGTTATCAGAAAATCGCGAATCTAGTCAACTAATTCGAATACTATCAAATTTGAAATCTTAGCTATCAAGGCATAAGAATGATACATTCCATCACAAAAAAATCGTGAGCATAGACAACATATTATGATACAAGTTTCTTTAATATCCTATCTTTCTACGCACAAGAACAATAAATTGCGTTGTTGAAAATTCGCGAATCTAGTTAACGAATTGGAATATTATTAATTCTAAGATTTTAGCTATGAAGGCATAAGAATGATAAATTTCATCACGGAAAATTCGTCAACATAGGCAACTCAACGAGTTTATTCTAATGCCTCAGCTTACTACGCACAAGAACAATAAATTCTATCATCAAGAATTCATGTATCAACTCAATGAATCCAAATACTATGTTATGTAAAGTCTCGGCTATCAAGACATGAGCATACATAATTATATCATCAAAAATTTGTGTACACATTGAATGAACTTGAGGATTATATTTTGTGTCCCGTCTAGAACAGGGGCTGTTTTAAATTTTTTTCTGGCTAAAGCTTCTTTCATTTCTTTTGGGATTGCTAATCTAATATCATCCTCATTATTAAGGGGGTCACCCATATTGCCAGTGAGTTTGTGCACGCTTTCAAAAATTTTAGCAATTTCCTCAGCCTTATCTTCATCTTTGAATAAAATTTTATCTGTGGTTTCGAGAGAAGTAATGTGCTTTTGGTTTTGCCCTCTAAGTGATTTCCTCCTTTTCTAAAAAGAGTTGTCTTGAATGCTAAGGGTAGCAAGTTTATATCCATTTTGGCATTTTGATGTTCGCTAATTGCAGCTAGGATTTTCCTTTTTAACTCATTAAGGATAGATTTGAGATTTAAGTTCCGAGTTATTCGCGAAAGTTATCTAAGTTTATTTGTTTCTGCATTTTTCTGGTGGTTCATTTTTGGAAGTAAAAATTTTGTGGGTGGGATAGCTTCATTAATTATTCCAATTAGATTTTTGATAGAATTTTCAATTGTTGCTGAATTGTGATGGGAGGAGATGATTGTCATTTCTCTATTGATGGTTTCTTTGAATATTTTCTGATGGGCTTTTTTTATGATTCAGGGAATTCGGCGAATTTGGGGCTTCTATATTTACTTGGTTGTCAGAAACAGATTATGACCGGCTTGCGATCAGAGTACAGCCCATCTCATGCATCTTTTGATTGTATTTTGTTTATATTTTCAACGATAGCTAGATCTACAATGATAGGCTTGGCTTTGGTATTGTACGGATAAAGGGTGAAGTTATCTATATATTGTAAAGCATATGGCACATGATGATTAATATGCAATCAAAATCAGTGCGTCTCCATGGAACTTATGTGAAAAAATCAATTTTTTGTCGCAAAAAAATCAATATCTTTTGTAATACGATATCTCATTGTTGTTCCACGCTCCGCATATGCCGATCGTTTTCTCATAGTTCACTTTGTTAAAATATTGCGAAGTGTGATCGGCATACGTTATACTATCGTATTACAAAGATATGAATTTTTTGCGACAGAAAATTGTTTTTTTTTACACAAGTTCCATCGGGACGCACTGATTTTGCTTTTCTATTACCCAACATGTGCGCAAGTGCTGAATACCTCATGGGCATACATTATATTATCATTACACTTTTTGACAGCGGGTTGACGGACTAATTGTGTTGCCATTTTAACGAGGGGCTGTTCACTGAAAAATTCTCATAACGATCGTCGACTAATTTCCCTGAAATCCTTGGGTCGTCCCTCTGGTCGTCAGTAGAAGTATTGGAGAGTCTTTGGTTAGTCGCTCTGACTCAAAAGGAACAAAACACGAGTGGGAGTATAAGAGCGAGTTTGAAGAGACGAGGACAGTGAATGAGTGAGAGAGCTGAACTTAGAAAAGTTCTTCGAGAAATCATCGTTTGTCGCTGTTAGTCTGACTAACATGAAATTGTAGTGAATAGCCCTAGCATTTTTATTATTATAGCAGTTTCAGCTTTCGTCCTTCGAATCAAAGTCTCCAGCTTTCACAACCTTACTACTCATATTAAGTATGTGTTTTAACCCTATAGCAGATAAGTGACTTTTAAAATGCTCATAAATGACTATCCAGTCCGACTTAAGTGCAAGGTACATGGTTTCTGAAATAAATAGCAACTCCGCCCGCTGCTCTCTTACTCGATCTATCTTTTAAGAAGCATTTTTAGTCAGATGTCCTCGTTTTTGATTATGTTTGTACCACGTTCCCCCGACCCTGAAGATATCAATAATGAAATTTTCTAAGAACGAAGGTATTTCTCGTGTTTTACGTCACATGCTACTGGCATGCCAATGTACAATTTTTTTGTTATTCGAGTTATAGGAGCTACTCATTAATCGCTTGCAGTCTTTGGAACTTATTTTGACGTACAAAAAGTGTCTTTTCAAGCCTAATGGCTAATTTATAAAGTTTGCCTATGTTAGATAGCTTGTTGATGTCTCGGAAAACGGATGGTAGATCATTGATGTCCGGTGATGTGCCCTTTTTATTTTCATGAGTTTCTGTGCTCTTTCAGTAGGTGTAGATACGGTTGTTTTATTCTTCGTCATTGCGCTGCTTCATGGTATAGGCGGAAATTTATGCGGTTCGCTCACGTATGGTGCATTTCGCTGTCTTGGCGGTGGAGGGTTCCTTTTCTCTCTCCATTGTTGTACCCTTTCCAGATGTTCCTTGTATGCTACGCATCAAGAGTAATTCGCTGGGTGTTCTCCCTTGCAGTACAAACACTGCGTTTTTTGTTCCTTTCCAGGAAACAAAAATTCATTCAATTGCATTGAATGGGTTTTAAAGGTTTCTGAATTGCGTATCTGTCACTGGAATCCCGCAGAGAGGAATTTTACTCGGTATTATTTTCTGGTCTGACTTACAGGCCGCAGAAGCTATTACTTCTTATATAAGTCAAAAAGAAACAGGAATCCAGTGGCCTTGTATATTATTCCTTCAAATCTATCATAACCGATAAAATTTGTAAAAATCGTGTGAAATATGCGAGTCTAACCTCAAAAATCATGGTCTTATTCAAAAAGAGGAAAACCTATTCAATATGACTTTGTCTGAAATGTTCATTGCACTATATGGCAGATTCAAAACTGTTCAAGAAAATGACCGATACACATAGGAGCAAACCGTATTCAGTTATCAATACATGAATCTGCAAATGACAGATACGCAATTCACACAAACGTTATTTCAATTGGTGTCATCGTGTGGTTTCACCATGTAAACAGGTGCATCTTTTTGTGAGGATCCGGGTGTTCCAGATTTTTGATTCAGTGGTGAATTCTGGGTCACATGTAGCACTCGTTTTTTCCAGGTCGAGTTTTAAGTCTTTTGTTGTGAAATGGCCTACACTCTAAACCTCTTGTACTGAAGTTATGGTCAAACCAATTACCAAACCTGCGATTCTGGTCCAGTGGAGTGACTTTCTGGTCCAGTAGACCCGGATATCGTTTCCCGGTCCAAGCTCAAACCAGCGGGATATTAGGAACCGCAGAACTGCATAAAGCCATGGTGCGAGATGATCTAACAAATGAAGGATAGGACTTCTGATACCAAGAAGAAGAAATACATATATTGGAAGATAGGTAGAAGAAGGAGGAAGTATCCCCGCAACTAGACGGGCTTCAGGAAAGAAATAGAAACAACTGAAAATGTTAGTCCTAAACTACTAGGTAAATGGAAATTTCGAGCGGAATTGGTGAACAGGACTTGGTTCGACTTGGTGAACAGGAGGGTGCTGTGGTAAGCGGTAGAAGAGGGGGAGTAGATGGAGGATCTAAGAATTAAATAGAATTTTGTGAAGGCTAGGTTCAGAGTGAGAATAGGAAAAAAGGATGATAGGTCCGCTACTGTTTTTTATGATGTTGGCAGATTCTACTCTTCGGCATATTCGGATGAAGTTGTACTTCAGCAGAGGACGGAAGAAGGATAAGCTTGATGATGGAAGGATATGAAGGATATGTGAGAGAAAACCAAATTACCGGTAAATCCATGGAGGCAAAGATGATGTGCTTCAGGAATAGAAGAAGCAAAGTAGAATATGAATGGAATATCAACGGAAAAATGATAGAACTAGTAGAAGGATTCTGTTACTTAGTTATCTGGTTTGAAGTAGGAGGCGACAAGGAGCTGCAAGTGAGGAAAATGATGGAGTGTACAAGTAAAATAATAGGTCAAGTTTGGCGAACAGGGAAGATAAGATTCAAAGTCGACTGGTGGATGAGAGTATGGATTTCCGATGTACTAGTCTGGCCAATCTTGTGCTACAAAGTAGAGATTAAGAGGGTAGAAAGTCTTCACGAAACTTTCTTGAGGTGGGTCATGAGGTTGAGTTGGAGCTGCCCGAAATGTATTCAAACAGGAGAACAAAAAAGAGAGAAAATGGTAGTTAGGCAACTCAAGAGAGTTAGGAAGTTTGAAAAGAAGCTGAAGAGGGAAGGTGGGAACACAATTGCAGAAGCATGCCTTAATATGATTCGAGATGGAGAAAAGAGAGGCAAACCATGAAAAAAGTTGTCCCTAAAAATTTTTAGATCTCTTTAAAATGAATAATTTTGGTCCTTAACATTTTTTTGTACGTTGTATAGTTTTCGAAAGTTATCCAGTATACCGATTACAGACTACAGACAGACAGACACCTTCGTAAATATCGGTTTTTCTGACTCACAGGGTCTCAAAACGTGGAGATTTTATCAAATCCGCGAAAGTCATTTTCGCATAAAACCTATACCTTCTCATTCAGAATGAGAATGTAAAAATTTCTTTAGGCGCGATAGAAAATATGAAAACACTTTTAATTCAAATATTATTGAGTTCGAAGCAGGAGTCCTGGTCACTGAATCAAATTTCTGGTCATTTCCCGGTAAAAGAAATTCATGGTAACTTCCTGTTTTCATCGATTTTCCGGTCAATTAGAGTATTATTAGTATTATTATTATTATTATTATTATTATTATTATACCATTAAGCCAAATCCCTTGCAGGGTAAGGGTAACTCGTCTTGTTCCGGCCCCGTTGTACTACTGGAGAATAAGGGATTAAGAGGTAATGATTTGGGAGTGGAATTGACATGGGGAATTCAGAGCAAGGGATGTGTATGAGAAGGAGGCAGGGATAGGTATTAGATCAGTCCAACCCGGGTCGCTTCCTGATCTCTCTAGCAAACACCCCGTGCAAAGAGTTTTGAAAAGCCATTAAAATAATACACTAAGCGATATCTTTTCACGGGCCAATTAGTATCCAAAATCGTTCGTTTAAGGCTTCACTCTTTCTCTTATAAATAATTGCTCTCCAAACATCCCTATCCTGGCATACAGCTCTTGCTTCTTCCACATCCATGCATCTTTTTATACAAGTTCTTTTGTTTTTACGTCTTTTTATGCTTCTCCTCTTTAGGGTCTCATTCACACATTCTATCCATTCCTTCTTTGGTCTGCCTCTGGGTACGTTACCATTCACTCTACCTAGATACACTTGCTTTGCTAATCGTTCTTCATCCATTCTATCAACGTGACCGAAACATCTCAGCAAATTTCTCTCACTCTTGTCAAACAGCGTTTCTCCTACATCACATTCTTTGAGAACCCACTCATTACTCACTTTGTCCATTAGCGTTTTACCGCACATATTACGCAGAAATTCCATCTCGATCGCGTTGAGTTTACTCTTGTCCTTTTCTTGATAAGTCCAAGTCTCGCTACCGTACAGGACAGTTGGTGCTAGCACAGAATTATATATCGCAATTTAGCTTTATTTGTTACATTTTCACTTTTAGTAATACACCGTACACTGCCGACGATCTTCCTACCCTCATTTATACGTCTGGAAATCTCTGCATCTATCTTCCCATCAGAAGTAAATAAACTTCCAAGATACACGAAATTATCAACTTGTTCTATCCTCTCTCCATTTAGCGTAATATTGCAATATGTTTTTGCATCCTCACATTCAAACACCATGGTTTTTGTTCTATTGTCATTATTGTTAAGTCCCATGCTCTTCATGCTGGTATCCAGTCTGCTCAACATCCTCTGCAAATCCTCGGCTGATTCTGCCGTAACGATCTTGTCATCTGCAACAAGATCAACACCTTCCTTGTCAAATAGAGCTATTCTCAGACATTTGTCCATGTATATATTGAACACCCAAGAGGACATAACGCATCCTTGCCTAACGCCCTGCCTAATATCAAACCAATCGCTCAGGTGTCCATTTACTCTCATACTTGCTTTGCTACCATTATATATTGCTTGTATTGCTTTCAGGAGCGACCCATTCACTCCATATTCTTTTAGGACCTGCCAAAGTTTAGCTCTATTTACCTTATCGAAAGCTTTTTTCAGATCAACAAATGCACACAAAACTTTTTTCTTTACTATTAGGCTTTTTTTGTGATCTGTCTCAAGCTCAATATTTAATCCGCACATGATCTCCCTGGCATAAATCCACATTGAACTTCACAGATCCTTTTCTTTGGTACTTCCATGACTTTATCAATAAGTATTTTGGTAAATATTTTTCCCACAGTACTTAGAAGGCTCAACGCGGTACAATTATTACAGTCGCCTGGACCACCCTTTTCCTTGTAAATTGAGACAATAATCGCCTTTCTCCAATCACTCGGAACTTTACTATTCACAGCACACATATTCATAAATTCACACAGCCACGACAACAATTATCCACCACCGAACTTGAGCATTTCAGAGGTGATACCATCTACGCCGGCAGCCTTACCATTCTTAAGTTTTTTAATTACGGAAATGATGTCATAGATACCGATTCTGCTTCCGCCACCTACATCGAAATTGTCTAACGCATCCGCGACTCTGTTATTGTCGTTATGTTCCGTGGCCCCACCTTCATACAGCTTCTTGAAAAAATCCCGCATACAATCTTTCACCTTGTCAGAATCCCATACCATTTCACCGTCAGCATTCTTAATTCCGACAACCTCAGTGCTAGTTTTTTCTTTCCAAAGTGTTCTTAACCCATTTCCAAAATAGCTTCTTTTTCCCCTAATAATCATTTTGCATCTTCGTATCTTCTCCCGTTTTGATTTTATCCTTGCTTTCTTTTACTAGTATATTTGCTTTCCTCTTTTTATCCTTATAATCATTTATGATCCTAGTTCTTTCCCTATCGCTAAGACCTCTAGTATTCAACATTCTCGAGTACGCTTGTTTTTTCTCCTTGACTGCGACGCGTATTTCATCATTCCACCACGAAGCACTCTCGAAGATTCCATTCCGCAGTATAACCAAGTGTTTGTAAAAAAATCTTTTCTAAGCATAGACTGATCAACTTATCCCCATTGTCATTTGTTTTTGGGTCTCCAAAATGACCAAGTACTCTGTCAGTATACCCTCGCGTTGCACACTTTTATTCTTACGCACAATAACCTAGGAGATACACTCATACATTTTGACATGTTCTTTTGCTTGCTTATTCATAATTAGACCAATTCCTTGGCTAGCATGTGATTCCACGTCTACTCCTGACCAGAGTTCGAAACTATTCTCCGCCTTATTAATCTCACATCCCTTTTTCTTCGTTTCCGGTACGCACAACATATCTAGCTTCCTGATGCGCATGGTATCCTGCAACTCCTTTTCCTTTAGATCATTTTAACCTTTGACATTCCACACACCCATTCTCCATTCATCACCTGAAACTTTTCCGGGGGCATGCGGTCCGTTAATGAAAGCGGCAGTCCTGTCATCCGAGGCTACATTATAGTTTGTATTATCCATTATGTAAATTATCCACCCAAGCACTAACTTCAAGCGAGAAAATGTTCCGTTAATAAAGTCATGTCCAAACAAAGAGCTAATTCGTTATATAGTGGTGTATCAATCCATAACGTCAGTCACCACCAAACATCCGTCATGTAAGGAAGGGTACAAAAGGAAAGATGCAGAAACAAATTGAGCCGGAACAAAACAAGTTATTACTGGTTAAGTAACACTGAGGAGGGCACCAGCCTCCTGCAGTTTGGTCATTTCGGTGACCAAGCTTGGTCCCAAAAACTGTTTTTTTTTTGTTTTTTTTTCTTGTACACTTGAGCTCTGTAACGACGAACAAAAAAAAGTTCTTTGTCTAGTTTTGGAGAAGTGCGAGGAAAATCTTCCAAGTCACTCAATTCCTCAATCCTCAAGATAAAATAGATTAAAAACAAATACAGTAAGAATTTAGTTTAAAAGGAATTAGAAATCCTGTTCAATTCTTTAAACAAGATGAAAGTTCAATCTGAATATCAATTATATTCACAAAAATTCTCAATACATTTTAAATTGATTCGATGTACGATTTGAAAAAAACCATTATAAAACCAACTAAATCCTAAACAAATAATATGCTAGAATAACCCATGTGATATCTTTTGGAATTGAAATACTTATCATCATTTCTTTTTAGAGTTGAAGTCTGAGCAGTTTGAAATGCGACAGCACTTTATCACTCTCAAAGTCATTTTTATCCAAAAAGCATAAAATTTCAAACGTAACTTCACAATCGCAGGTCAAAAAGAGTTTTTCACACAAATAAAATCTTCGAATAAGAATAAGTGAAATTCTAGTATGTCTACTAATAAGTAGACATACTGATAATAATGCTAGAAGCATCTGAAGATTAATTGGAAGCTTGCTCACAAAACTGATATTTTTTCAAAGTTTTTATTGACATCAGTACGATCAGAGCACGTTAAATTTTATAAATTTTAATTCAAGTTATCACAAATGAAATGAAGTTGATTCTAACGCTTATTTCGAAATTTGTTTGTATCAATTTGTAAGTATACCGGAAAACTTGTCACATTGACTAGTCAACTGGGCCTTCTTGTCCAATTCGGTTGGATTGAATCAAAATATAGTAAAATTGACAAAATATTCTATTGATTCAACTATTTTACTATTAAATTTTGCTAAATTCAACTGATAATCCTGGTGCTTTCAGTGTACCCGAATCGAAAATTTCATCGTTCACTTATTCTGGATGCATTTCTTGGCCTCCTGCATGATGCATTTAATGGCTGTCTTACAACTATTAATCTGGTTTCCAGTGCAAAGCGCAGACTGCAAACAAATAAAGGATAATATTAATGCTGAAGCTGTACATACTAACCCTATCATAGAATTTTGTTCTTGTCTAATTGTAAGCTCAAAAGTTTTCAATTCTACACTGGCAAGCTAAGTTTCATGTTAAAAATTCTCCACAGTAGGGTGAAATCCCTAAAGTGCGGAATGAAGTAAAACAATAATGATCAATTAAGAGAAGATTGATACAAGAATTTGATGTGAAATTGAAGACATTGCTCAATATAATGCTTTAATTGATCATTCAATTTCTACCTCAAATATTTTGAACTGTTTCCATGATGTTTGATATAATAAAATGCGCCATTTTTTATATTCTACATTACTTATTGAATGTAAGAAACTTTATCTACTGCACCCAAACTTATAATAGTAAAATTTTCAAAGAAGTGACATTTTCGATTACCTGCAGGGAATCCTGTTTGAGACATTTCTGCATTTGTTTTGTGCTGTCAATAATAGTACTGGTGACTTTGTCGTTGTAGGTTTTCTGACAATCTGAAGTATCCTTTTTTTGTTGATTTGCAGCATCAATGACAGACTAAGTGACAAGAAAGATGAACATACAAGTTTTTGAATCTCTCGCATGCTGGTACGTATTTCAGAGAATTAAACGTTATTTTCGTCAACTGACCTTGAGTTCATTGGCTCTTTCATAATAGTAGGACCGTAGTTCATTTACAGAGTTTACAAGCAAGGACGGCAACTCATGGCCGACTGCGAAGTGTATCTGAAATGTTATAAAACAATTATAAAAGAGGCTTATACCATTATATTTCATTTTGAATTTCAATGTTAAATGCACGTTCATGGGTAACTCATTCTTCGGGATTCTAGTTCTAGTATATATACTTTGTTACGTTCAGTTTCAATTAATCTAATTCGTCGGTAACGTGCTATGCAATAATTGGGGTGGGGGGGGGGGGGGGGGGGGGGGGGGGTTACACCCTACAAATCCGCAGAGCTGGGGTGGAATAATAGTGT
>WSXT02024327.1:0-13994 GCA_011762715.2 Neuroterus valhalla | reverse complement strand
AATTTGGTTCGAACAAACAAACATTTGATTGACCATATAGCAATGCATTTATTTGGTTGATTCAAACAAATTTTGGTAGCATCAACCAAACTTTTTTCTGAGTGCGGCTTGACAAGCACTGTCAAGTCAAAACTTATTTAAGACGTGGGATCTTTCCCTAAGGACCTAGTGTTTTTCTACTCATAGTAGTTTCAGAAGCCTATGAAACTCAAAAATTATTATAAAAAAGTTGGGTTTCGCAATCTATTATTTAGGCGTAAAATATTAAAGTATATTAGTATATGATGCACCAAGAGGGACATGTGGGACTTTTTACGGTACTACCGAAGTTAAAAGTCGAATTTCAGCCCCGTTTCATAAGCACGAAAAACGGTTCAGTTCATGCATATGTTGTAAGAAAAAATATTTATCCTAGTGCTCGTTACTTTACATGTACGACCTCTAACAAAGTAGAAGTAACAAATGTTCTTTTCTTGATTGATCTTGAAGCTTCGATTTTTGAATTTTGAAAGCGAAGCAATTTTGAGTTATTTTTAAAGTTCAGTATTTAAATTACAGGAATTGGTTATGCTGTTGCTTTGATCGCCTTTTATGTTGACTTTTATTACAACGTGATAATCGCTTGGGCCCTGCGTTACTTCTTCGCATCCTTTTCGAATCTTCTACCCTGGACCACTTGTGGAAATCCTTGGAACACCCCCAGATGTCGGCAATTCAACGGAAACGTTACTTTTTTGGATCCTTTCGGCTTATCAATAATCAAAGAAATGGAAAATATTTCGGGAATACTGGAAGTAGGAAATGAAATCGACGAGAATGGAACGAGATATACCAGTGCCGCTCAAGAATATTTCAAGTATGTATATTGTGCATCAATTAAATGAATATAGTATTTTTTTAAATTGATGGAAGAGCATAATAAGCATCATATAATAGTTGTTACATTTTTCTTCGAATTATTATTGTATAAACTTAGAGAAAAAGCTATCTTGAAACAAAAGCATCACCCTCTTGCCTGTTTAGTTATTAATCACGTGAAAATTTTTTTAACTCAACCAATAGTTTTTGGCTGCAAGATTGCTAAGTTTTTCGAATAAATATAATGTTGGGAAAAAAGCTTCTTTTTGGGAATAGTAAGAATTACTATTCCGTAATATTGTGGAACTTTCACTGAATGTCAGTTGCAATCATTCACTTGCTCCGACTGTCCTGTCAATATACTAATGCTCTTGTAATTTTTCAAGCCGTGCTATATTGGAACTTCACGAGAGTGCAGGATTGCACGACCTTGGATCTATAAAATGGGACATCGCCTTATGCTTATTAGTTGTATATGTTATCTGCTACTTTTCGTTATGGAAAGGAATCTCCACCTCTGGAAAGGTACAAATCCGCATATATATAAAATATGTTAGATAAATATAAGAAATTTTATTATTTATTATTGTAGAAAATTGAAAGAAAAGTCTACTAGAAACTACAATTTTTTGCTAAAAATTGAACACTTTTAAACACTGTTACAAGTTATCTCAAACTCTCACAAATAGCTATCAATTTCACAAATGGTGAAAAGACATTTCCGCCAGAGTATTTTCCCCCAATTGCCATAAACCCATTGAATCTCGACAAAAAATAAGAAATTTCATGTGATTCCGCAAATTCACATTAAATTATCTATAGAAGTCTTTTAATATCTTGTCTATCCAATGAAAAATTAAACGTTCGGTATTTTAACGAGAAGTATTATTTTTGCAGGTGGTATGGTTCACAGCACTTTTTCCTTATGCAGTTTTGTTAATTTTACTAGTACGAGGAATTACGTTACCAGGAAGTGGCGAAGGGATTAAATATTACCTCAACCCAAATTTTTCTGCCATAAATAAAGCAGAGGTAAGGTTCTAATATCACGTATTGATATTGTCATGTTTTAATTTAATTTCTTATCTTATATAGATTAAATTTCTACTATCATCCTTCAAACGAATTTATTCATTTCTGATATTTTGAAAAATAGTATAAGAATCAACGCTGTTGTAGATAATGCCATATTCTAAAGTCATTTGAGCTCGCGAGTGTTTTTTGAACATAATATGTTATAATTTAATTTCTTTCTTTGGTCAGTGTTCAAAGTCAAACTTTACTACCTTTGAAATATAGTTTTTAGTGTAACAAAAATTTAATACGTCGCTCGTGGACAAGTATTCGAGTAGAGAAAAAACAAGTAGCCAGAATAAAGAAAACTGGACTTGTGATGGTGGCGAAATGGAAACTCCGTGTACCTGCCATAAGGGCCATTAACCAGATCGGCCACCCCACCCGAACTCACGACTCGTACGAGCTATGAATTTTTATTGAGAAGAATTTTCACGAACGATGTTCTATTGTGGAAATATGACAAATTTTCCTACTTCTGAATTTTATTTAGTTAATGGGTGAAAACCCTCACAGAATCGATACCGGTCTCATAGATTTGAATTGAATACTTTTACTTGTTTATAAGAAGGATCTAGCTGAAGCTCGATACAGCATTTCCAGATTTAATCTTACAAAGTTATCATATTCAACAAATGAAGGTTTATTTTCTCAATAAACCAATTTTCGGGAAAATTCACTATCGTTGATTCACAAATATTATTATCTGAATTTCTTACTATAATTACTTCTTTATAAAAAGAATTGGAATTCAAAAAATTTCCCAGTAATAGTTACAAAATAAGAGATTAGTTTCACAATATGAGGTAGTTAGGTCTACGAAAAATATTTAGCAGGAAAAAGGGCTCTTATTGTTAAAGTACGATAATTTTTTAGAATTGCACCTGGTTTTTAGTCATTTTGATGGAGAGAGACAATTTATTTTTGAAATTTCGGCCGTTTTCAGTTGTCCCCCATATAATTGAACTTCTTTCTATCAAAATAGGTATTTTGAGTAACAATCCTAACATTATTCAAGGTGTTTATCATATCTTCCCACATAGAATCCGTTTTTACAGTATTCATACTTCAAATATGAAATTTTATATTCATAGCTTAACAAAAAACATGATTTACTGTGCTTCAATAAACTAACAATATCTAGGTGTGGGTTGATGCAGCGACGCAAGTATTTTTCTCACTGGGACCAGGATTTGGTGTTCTTTTGGCGTATGCCAGCTACAATGAATTTCACAACAATGTTTACAAGTGAGAAGACATATAATAAAAAATTCGTTTTTTTTCGTGGGCGGCAGTTTGCGACTTTTCAAATCATGAAAAATTTAAATTCGGAATGGAATATTTAGAACTTTTAAGAAAAGTTTGTAGCATTCTTCCAAGTGTTTTTTACAAAAAATTCTAGAATATTCTTAGAATTCAAGATAAACTTCTAAGCAAGTCTAGAATTTTAAGCTGTTCCAAAGTATATTCACGAACATCAGATATTTCGAAAACTACATACCAAATTCCACAATATCCTAGCAAAGGTTATACAGAATATTCCATAAAATTCCATAATTTTCGGGAACATTGTAGAATATTCTCTTCCATAACACGCCAAAATATTCTAAAATGATCCGGAAAGTTAGAAAACAATATTTTACATAGTGTTTAAAGTTTCAGTTAGTGATTTTTTCAATATGTGTTTGAAACAAATCCAGATCCATATTACACATTTTTAAGTCGTTTATGAGAGTTCTTATGAGAAATAGCTTATATTTTGTTAAGTTATAATTTTTAAATGCACTTAGTGTATAAACTCATGAACCATTCATTGTAATATCATATTTGATATGAAATCAAATTAAAAACAGAAGAGACTTCAATTCACTTGCAGCAGAATGATCCAATAATGTAACAGTCTCTTGTTTCTTAACATTGATATCAAATTTTGTATCAATCAAATACCGCTGAACCAAAAACGATACCTTACTGTGTGTGTAACCGCCGCCCATTATTGTTCAAATTTAATTTGTAAAAGAAAGTTATTTTTCATATAAATATAATAAACAATTGTATGCCTTTGGCCGATACGCATAATCCCTATGAGAGAAGCTGTTGTGTACACGCGTAGTCAACTCTCCCTTCCTCCCTCACTTCTCTTTTATCCTCAGATTTTCACCAGCAGAAGCCGTTTTGACATCCAGTGATCTCAACTTTGGTATGTAAATGTACTACGCTTGCGCTAGAAGGCATGAGAGGAACACGTCACGACAACCCGTCACCATGGCAATAATAAGTCGCGCCGTGTTTCTCTCATGCGTCCTAGCGCAAGCGCAGTATGACTACATGCCAAAGTTGGGATCACTGTTGCCGTCTCTACAAATAGCGTTGAGTACTTCCACCATAGTTACACATCTTAAATTGGAAGCGCACAAAATCGCGTTTTGTGTTTCTTCGGTGGTGTATTTCAGGTGATAAAGTGCGGTGTGGCTGCGAGCAGAAATAAAGGATACCCTAATAGCAGACAGGGCTTCTTATTCGTCTATTGGTTCTATACTCCGGGAAGGCTCCACGCAAGGTCCAGTAGTAGATCCCGTTACCGCGAATCGAAAAATTAGATTAATGCCTTAGCAGATTTGGTTTCCTGAGAACGTTGGGCTTCCTCAGTACGAGGATCGTCTACTATGCTGTTGGGTTTTGGATCCTTAGAATAGAAACATGTTAGGTATTCTACTGCCTTGAAAAACTTCACTGCGTCACCTGGCTTTCCTCATCTCAAAACTAATAAAGAGCTCTGTCACATTGATAAGAATAAGGGCCCTCTATTACCAACGGAACGCGTTTCAGTTCCATTGTCAAACGCTATACTTGAGTAGGAGGATTCCCTCGCAAGAAGTAGTAGATTGAGCTTTTTCAGTTTCTCCGTATTTTACGCCGCAATTATTGTTTGAATATTTATCTTCTCTTATCACCGCGGGCTCACAAGCGCAGACGAATTTCGACCTAATAATGCATGTGATTAGGGATTAGAGGGCGGAGTGCATTGAGAACAGGAGGGAACTCCTTCTATTCGAATATTTTTTGGCAAGGAGGATTTGTCAAGTCTTCTCCAGTCTCTATGGGGCTCCCACATTTTGCTCAACACATTATTATATATGAAAACCAAGAGACCATTTCCGAGGAGGGATACCACCCCGCCGGCGTCATCAAGCAACCGAAATTTACAATCTTCAAGAGGATCATCGCAAGCTCCAAAGTCCAGGAACGACTCGCGATTTGAAATTTCCCAGTTTTTTAACAAGATCATTGACGCAGATGTCTCAACAGATCGATATACTGAAACTGCGAGGGATACGAAAGCCACCAAAGCGTTAAGGCCTAAGCTTTATATCAAGAATGTCCCTAACTAGGAAAAGAAACGGAGGCATAAGGCAGATCTTCGATTTGCGAGGCCTCCACAGGCATGTAAAGTTTAGGAAGTTCTGTTTAATATCTCATTTCGAACTGCCAAACTTTCTGCAGGACGGGGACTAAATGGCCCGGATTGACCTGTCTCAAGTTTATTTCCATCTTACAGTAGCCTCAAATCTTCACGGCCCTAACGAACTGCATTGCGGACATCCATCGTTCGCGGGATATGAGGGTAGTACATTACCTCGACGACTTTTTCCTGGTGTTTCAGGACAGAAGCAAACTGTGCTCACAGATCGACGAGGCTGCCGAGTTACTGGAGTTTTTAGGGTGGATGTCTTTTACTGCTGCATCTCTCTTTCAACTTACCATTTTAAGGTTATGTGACACACATTTTTTCCATGGCCAGTCACAGAAGTGTCTTTCCGCCCCTATCAGATTTGAGAAAAAAGGATGGTATGTACCTGCATAATTTCCAGGATCCGATTTACTATTTGAAGGTTATGTGACATATATTATTCTCATGACGAGTCACAGAAGTACCTTTCTGCCCCTCACGAGACTTGCGAAAGGAGGAAGGTATTTGATCTATATTATTTCCATGACCAGCCTTGTTCCACTTTGAAGAGGGACTTTGAATTATTTTGCGCTAGAGATGCCGCAGGGAGACAATCCGGTTCGGGGGGCTTGCCACAAAGTTGGCAACCTTCTTGGTAGAGATGTCACGGAAGAGACTTACCGCGTGGAACTTGATATGACCCCTTAGCGATTACATTCCGGTAGAGGAGGAGTTGAAGTCTCTGCAGGGGGCCACATTGTCATCGGGCTGCCTGCACAGGAGCCAAGTGACCAACTTCCTGGTCGACGGATACGATGGACCTGGAATAGGAAGCTTAGCAAGATTGATTCCGCTTTTCCGGTTGCTGGGCCAAGAATAAAAAACGGTAGCACCCGAACAAGAAACAGTTGTTTGTGGTATCTGCCGCAATAAAGCTGATGGCTCATCATCTTCAGGGAGCACACATTCTGCTACAGTCGGACAACCGAACCTATCAGTATATATCTCGCAAGCAGGTACAATGGAATCGCAGAACACCTGTCAAGAAAGAAAGCGCTCCCTGCGTGCCATTTGCTTTCTGCTGCGATAGACGAAATCCTAACAAAGTGGAGACTCCTAGACATGGATCTTTCTGCATTAGAAAACTCGGCTGCTGTCCAGCGCTAGGTTTCTCAAAACAGCAACGATCCTCGTGCCTCCTTCGTTCTCCCAATCTAATGCCCGGGGTGCTTGCCCGCCTACACAGCTGAAGGGGACATTTATAATAGTAGCGCCAGAATAGGATCAGACCCTCTGGATGCCGCATCTTCTCAGCAGGAGTATGGAGCTACCCCTGACAATTCAGGACTTGGAAAATGTCTTTATAGAGCTGACTACGGGTGAATCTCCACAGCAAGTGGAGCGGCTGATAATAATGGTATGGACAGTTGACTTTGGTGGGATTTAGTCTAGGACTGGTCCTATCAGGAGAAAAATTTGCTTAAGGTCGGCTGGAGGAGTTCGACTCTGCAGACCTAAAAGGCCCCTATTCGAAGATAGCTTTGTTGGTGTGAGAAAAAATATCAACCCTAGGTCTCTGCAGGGTATGGATTTGGCCAGGTTCTAAGCGATCTTATCCATCTTTTCACAACTCTGTAGCAGCAACATTCTGTGCAAGTAGATCTTCAGTGAGCTTTTTCTCAGATTGTTTTGTTCAGCGGGTCCTGAATGCTATTTCAGTGTCAAAATCTCAGAAGGTGCAAGCTCTAATCTGGGATGCGCAGATTTTGCTGGAGTGGTTGTCTGATCGCACTGTCAACTTATTATCGTTGGAACTTCCAAAACATTCAGCAGTGTCACTTTTGTTGGAATTCAGTCGTTGTATTCATAAGCTTACCCTTTTGAATATATAGAGAAACTTTCTCGTTAACTTGGAAAGCGAGATGATTTTGTGGCCAGCTTCTGGATTAAAGACGGATCGAGCTGAAGTCAGGCAATCAGGATGGAAACTCTCCAAATATTCGAATATCTGGTTGTGCCCGGTCACGTGGATCAGGGCTATGCTTGGAAGGCCAAGGGAGAAAAAAAAGAGGGCAATAGTGACGCCCTATTTATTACCATTTTTGAAGCCGTCAAAGCAGCTGTTAGAACAGTAATTATATTTTGGGTTCGATCATCTTCGAAGGATGCTGGAATAGACGCTTCACCAGGAAGCATTCGTTCAACAATCGCATCTCGTGGATGACTAGACGACCTGCCTGTCCACAAGATTTTGGATCAAGGCAACTGGAAATGTGTTGCAATTTTTAGAAAACACCATCGCCGTGAAATACAGGATGCTTGTCAGGCAGGTTCTAGTTCTCTTATATCCACCATTATTCGTATCTTGATAGTGAGTACACAGCACCCTTCAATATTCAATATACACAGTTAGTATGCAATGGATTAAAAAAGAAGAGAAGGTAAGGTGATTTTTTCTCTCTTTTATTCATAAATTGATAGCATTCCTGTTCTTTTTATATCATATAACGTTGATAAGGTCACCATAAGATAACAAACACGTCTCTCATAGGGACACTGTGTATTGGCCAAAGGCATACAATGCAAAATGTTTTGAATGAGAAAAAAGCACGTATTGTATGCCGGAGCCGACACACATTATCTCGGTAAGTCTCTTACTGATTAGAGCTGCTATAACTAGGGATGGTAGAGCCGCTCATGTTGTTTAAAATCTACGAACAGAAGAGAAGTGAAGGAGGAAGAGTGGGGTAGACTACGGCGTGTACACTACAGCTTCTCTCATAGGTATGCCATGCATCGGCCAGAGGCATACAATACATGTTTTTTGCAACTTCAATGAATTGATATTTCAGAAATGCAACATTTTTTCTTCTTATTGAAGGGATGCTTTGCTGACGAGTGTGATAAACAGCGCAACATCATTTGTGGCTGGATTCGTGATATTCTCGGTCTTAGGTTACATGGCTCACGCAAGTGGAAAATCCATTCAGGAAGTTGCAACTGAAGGACCAGGATTGGTTTTTATTGTTTATCCGGCTGCAATTGCAACAATGCCAGGTTCAATGTTCTGGGCTCTGATATTCTTTATGATGCTGCTCACACTCGGTCTTGATAGCTCCGTAAGTATTTTCAAGACTGTACTTTTTGAGTTTCTTCATAACTAAGAAACAAATGTAAAAATGAAAAAAATCTAACATTATTAAAGCCTAATGACAGGCATTAATTTTGACAAATATATAAATAGGCTCAATAATATTTGCAGACTGTGTCTGATTATGAACAGTAACTTCCAGAATCGCTCAAACGTGCGAAAAACATGATATATTCGAGCAAATACACTGTAACAACAAGATTTTTTCCTTTAAAGTACCAGTTATTTTTTATTTCAAAGTTCTCTTTGACGTTTTCGCCCTTTCTCTATGTGTTTCGGATGTAGATGGGACTTCGTCATCTGTGGTCAAAAGTAGAATAGAGGAACTTTCTCGTAAACCTGTCGATGGTACTTTGATAACGTTGACGCTGATTTAGTGTGACGCTGGAATTTCAATAGACGTTGATGCTCTATCAGCATCTCGGCTCCCTCAGTAGGGCGCACTTTTTCGAGACAACTTTACCCACATTACTACGCTTGGAGAAAGAATCTTATTCTCGACTTCCACTTCGACTTTGGAAATGCAGTAGAGGGTAAACCTATGGCGGCATCTCGGATAAAGTTGCTGGTGAGTGCTTTCTCAGTAGATGCGGCGCAATTTTGCCACTCCTTATCCTCTCGTCTACGGTTACATTCCTAGCGTTTCTTCCACAATTTATATGCTGAGAATGCATAGTAGGCGTTGAATTTTTAAATCGTCTTATGGTCCACTAGCACAGCCGCTGAGGTCATTAAAGGAGAGATTAGGTTCTATCGCGACGACAACACGGGTAAAACCCATGGTAGGACCAAGGTATATCAAAAACGGAGGAAATGCCACTTTTATTATCGGTTTCTGTTCCTTCTCGAAACGAGTAGCGAAAGATGGAAGAGATAATCTTCCTTGTTCCTGTTTCGTTGCCCATAATACCTATCCAGTTGGAAGAGATTGGTTCACCTTCTTAGTATCAAAAGTATGTTCCAAGCAGTATTGATTATATTAATGCAGCTAGAAGTCCGTCGTCAGTGATCTCTAGAGAGTGTTTGGCTCCTTTTGCTCGCTTCGCATCTTCAAATAGCCTATATGATCAGAGACGGATTTAGGAATTTACCGCCCCTGGGCAAAAGTTAAAAATGCCGTCTTTTTTCGAACTGACCATAAGAGCGAAGCAATTCCTTTATTATTTCATCATGGTGATATATTTATTGTCTGAATTAAATCTTTAGAAAAAGATTTTATTTCTCAGAGACCGTATTTTCATCACTATTATTTCTTTTTTTTTTTCTTTATTTTTTTCGATCCAAAATTTGCCGCCCTTGGAAATTTGCCGTCTCGGGGCAGTGCCCATGTTGCCCCTTAGGTAAATTCACGCCTGTATATGATGCCTGATGGCGCCTCCAGTTTCGTCACATATGTTGCGATGTATCTGTTTCCGAAACGGATTTGAAATTGAACAAACAAATAAACAAACAGCAGAGACGAGAGGCGGGCTTCAAAAATGTTAAGGTTTCTAAAAATCTTTCAATGTTACATGTAAATGCGGTGCAGCGGAGGACCTCTAGTCAGGCGTGGATTTACCTAAGGGGCAACATGGACACTGCCCCGGGGCGGCAAATTTCCAAGGGCGGCAAATTTTGGACAGAAAAAAATAAAGAAAAAAAAAGGAAAAATGGAAAGAAATAGTGATGAAAATATACGGTCTCTGATAATTAAAATCTTTTTCTAAAGATTAAATTCAGGCAATAAATGTATCACCCTGATGAAATATCAAATAAATTGCTTCGGTTCTATGGTCAGTTTAAAAAAAAGGCGGCATTTTTCATTTTTGCCCAAGGGCGGCAAATTTCTAAATCCGCCCCTGCCTCTAGTCATACTGGGAAACCGTGTAAAGAAGCGATGGAGTGCCTCATGCTGCCATTAAGATGTCAAAGACTGCTTCAAGGACAGTTTATCTCCTTGATGTAGCTGGAGGTTCAATTGAATAAACTGTAGAGACGAGAAATGGACTTTAACGCTTTTCATCGTTACTTCACTCACTTAATTTATGATCCCCAATGAGTCGCAGAAACTTGCGGGGTAAAGGGGACTCTCTGGGTCCGGCTCGAAGCGGCCACATCAAAAAGCTGATTGATGTCAACCTTAAAGAAAAAAAATTCTGAAAATTGAAATCAAACAACCACTGCAGTGTCCTCTCAGGAGCAACTACTATCCAGGAAAATGACACTGAATTCATGCCCCACGGCCTTAAGATGGATGACCACATGGTACGATGAATCTATAATGGTGGGCAAGCGAAATGTCGTGTTTCTTTAGGAAACAACAATTGACTTCATTTCCCTTAGAGTTCTAGACGATATGAGAAAAGCAAACGTTACTTCCGGCGACAACGACTAGTCTTTTACATTACTGTAAAAAATTCCTGTGCATTTTCTTACCATGAAGCTGGTCGTGAAAATAATTGGCCTCTGCTTTCTTCACCCGTGCTATTAGAAGTGAGGAATCTAGATGGGGTGCACTGTCCTTACTTCTGATGTGAAATTCCAGACCAAGGGTCTCGGACACCTGCTCCGTGACTTTGTGGAGGAAAGCTCGTTTTCCAATTATTTCATCATCACTGACGATTCCTAGTTGAGGATCACTCCCGTTTGCGACGATGTGAGCTATATCTGGAAGAATCCTGTTATAAAGACATTGGAGATGAAGAAGCCCGCGCCTGCGTTTATGGCGTGGGAAGTATAAACGCGGAACGGACGAGTTGTTATGCAAGCTATTATTTATATGAATGTTCTAACATCATATAATGCAATTCAAAATAAGTTCAATTTTAACTTTTTTTGAATGTAAAGTATTTAGGTAATTTTTTTTATAAAAAACTTTATTGATTGGTCAAATCGTAAATATAAATTAATGCGTTTTAGAACTAAATCGTAGATCAGTCAAAATTGAACAATTTAAAGATTTTAACTTTAAAAAATGAACTGTTCGAATCTGCGAGCATTAGTACTTTAACAAATTGAGATGCCAGTTGAAAGAATTTATGCATAAAAAAAACGTTTTAATTCTACCATTTTAATTTTAAAAGAAGGGAAAGCAATGTTTGTATTGAATCCTCATCCTCTTTGTGATATAAATTTTGTCGCTTCTATACATTTCAAATGAGTTGAAGGCAGGGAAATTTTGTATAATAGACATTTTTATTAAGTTTGGAACGAGAAAATTTTAGTTCAATTTTTGTTAAATTCGCACACGGAATGAAATTTGGTACAACAGCGGCACTTATAGGCAACTTCGTTGCGCCAAACTGTAGTACTCCAATACGCCATCTGTTTATGACAATTGTTCTCCCTGTCAGAGAACGCTACGTTCACAGTGTGGGCAACTACTGTCGTCTTAGGAACGGATACACTAACCTTATGGGACAGACGCGTTCTGAAAATTGAAGTTGCTGCTGCTTTCATGCCTTGGTTGCGCTGGCCTACGACTAAGAATGCAGCAGCTGTAAAAAAATTCTTTCCGTGCAGTGGGGAAATTTTATATTTTTAAGATTCCTTTTGAATTGAGAAGGAGAATATTTTAGTTGCCAATAATTCATAATTCAGAAGGAGGACACCTTTCAATTTCTAATATTTTTATCGACTAGGAAAAAAAAATTCTTGTTTTTCATTGCTTGTGAAATTTGTTTTCTAGGGAATTTAAAGGTATTCTATTGTTTTCTTAGAAGCTTGTATCGATCTTCGAAATGAGTTATACTTAAGGTTGTACAGGAGCGAGAGCTAAGTGAACAGAATCCGATAAAAATTTATATACCTAAAGTATATGGTACCTTACGCCACCTTATCAAATTTAAAGAAAATCTTGTCACTGGGTGTCGAGATATAAGCTTTCAAAGTTGAGTAGAAATACATGAGCTCTTATGGCAGCGCGTGGATTTCCCTCCTTTTTACTCTGAAAAAGTTATTCGTAGTGATAGGATCGGCGTGAAAATCAAGTATATTGTAATGTATGCCTTCAAAATGTACACGGAAAGAAATTTTTGACAGCTGCTGCATCCATAGTAGTAGTAGGCCAGCGCAAGCAAGGCATAAAAGCAGCAGCAACACCAATTTTAGAAACGCGTCTGGCGCAACGAAGTTGCCTATAAGTGCCGCTGTTGTACTAAATTTCTTTCCTTGTAGTACGCGAAGTTTCAGAAGGATTTTGTCGGACACTTGTACTCGAGAACGATGGCAACCTCTCTACGTCGCTCGCTTGTTGCATTGAATTTTGATCGCGTGATGTTGGCAGCGGATTTGAAATCCAATGCTAAATGATAGGGCGCAGTTATACCACAATGAAAACGCTAACTTTCGCTCCAGTTTAAGATTAAAAACGTAGGGTAAATACATCCAGAAGTTAACTTGTACCTACTGTTATAATATCGAACTTAATCCTAAATCGATTGGTAGTTTGCACAGTAAAATTTGTTCGCATACGATCTCCATCTTGATAAAATAAGGTGTTTCGGGTTTCGACCGTATACAAAACGACAAATTTTGTCGACGTTTCGCGAACGTTCCAGCTCGCATCTTCAGGACTGGCCTAAAACTGAGGTTTCAGGTTGTGCTGTTTTTATATATGCTCACAGCGATGCCTGTAATTGGTCAAAGACCCCAGAGTGGAAACTGGTCGAACCTGATTAGCCAATCAATTCTTTTTTTTTTTTAACCAAGAGGACGTAAAGCCAAATCGTACTGGTATTATACCCATTGTGCCCATTTCATGTACTCAGGGTGTTATAAGATTTCGATTGCTTCTCTATGCCTTCTTGGGAAAATATTGCTTGTTTTTTCGATGACGGTTGCTTTGTCAAATGAAACGCTATGTCCTGTTTCGATGTGATGCTCAGCTAGTGCTGATTGCGTGAAATGTTTCAGCCTGACTTTACTCTCATGGTCCTTCATACGTTAGCTCACGGCTTTCCCGGTTTCTCTAATATGTAGACATTGTAACAAGAGCAAGGGATTTTATCTACTCCTAAATCACTGAATGGTGCCTTTTTGTCTTTCGGGTTGTCTAGAAGTTTCTCTATCCTGGCAGGTGGTTTGAATATGGTTTCGGTGTTGTGTTTGTTGAGAATTCTTCCTATTTGTTCTATGATACCTTGGATTTAGGGTAGGATGGTGGTCGCTTTTCTCTCTCTTTCTATAGTTAGTTCTGTTGGCTTGTTTTTTCTAGTGCATTTCCTGATTGCTCTATCAATTTGTTTGTTTGTGTAATCGTTTTGCATTAGGGTAGGTTTAACCCCCCTCTGTGTACGAGGGAGTTGATGACTGACTGCTTTTGGGATGGGTGATGGTGGGAAGAGTCATGAAGGTATCTGTTTGTACACCGAAAAAAAAATCCTTAATTTGAGAAGAAAATATTCTTACTCTTCCCACTTAAGGGATATCCTTAGATTTTGAGGATATATCCCACTTAAAGATGTAATATTCTCAAAATGA
>WSXT02024316.1:0-13994 GCA_011762715.2 Neuroterus valhalla | reverse complement strand
CATTTTCTTGTAGACGTAAAAAGCGCTATTAATATTTAATATAAATTATGCAAAATTAATTATTTAATCATTTGGTTTTAATAGATTGTATTTTAAATATAAAATATAATGCTCCGGAAATAATTTTTCGGGTAAAATTAGATTTTAGAATTTATTTTGCAAAAAATTGAAATGAACAAAAACTTATACAAACAAATTGTTGGAATGAATTTAATTTGCAAAACTAATGGCAAATTCAAAATCAGCTATGCCTCAAACTCCCTAAATTCTATATGGTTTGTTTAGTTCATAATCCAAAATCTTATAATCACGCTATATTTTGTTTAAAAAAGTTTAAACAAATTATTTTCGAAATTTCGGCTCCTTCAATCTCTTCAAAATTTAAGTACAAACATTTATGGATGAATTTTGTTTGATTTGGTTAGGATTTGCGACCTGTATACGAAGAAAAACTTTTTCCACAAGAGATCAACAGACAAAATTGATTGATTGGTTCCAAAAGAATTCAACGAATTTCAACGGAATTTTGAATTCCTTTACTAAATGCATGAGAATGTGAATGTAGATTGGATAATTCAATGTGTCCCCTGAGAGTTTAGATTTTCCTCAAACCTCTCCACAATTCTTCTACACACCCTACCGCTACCTTAGTGGTGAGGGAAGCTACAGCTTAAGGTGCGTTCCGAACCATCAAAAATACCAGCTTCAAGTACTTAGAGTAACCTTTTTCTCGAGACATCTAATTTATAACTCTTGAATTATTTTGCTGATGCACGTAATGAGATTTAAGTCAAACCCAATAGAGAGCCATAAAACTGACAAGCATCCAACAAGCATTGATAGAATTTAAAGTTACTTCAATAATATTCAAGATCGTATCAGATGTCATGCAACAGAAAATGGTTGATTTAACGTAATTCGGTAAATTCTGACTCAATTCGCGGGAATCAATGTAATTCAGTGGAGTACAACTAAATTCAAGAGGGTCCAATTAGATAAAAATCAATTTGATGGACCTCAACGCCGTTCGAAATCAAAACAATTCAGAGGAATTCAATGAAATTTGATATAAGGGTATGGAATTCAATAAATTTCAGTGGAATTCGCAATGAAAACAAGCAAACCATAACAGAGCACCAGAAATTCAAAATCCAATTCGAAAAAAAAATTTGAGCCAATTCAGCACAAATTCAGAGACTCGAATGAAATTCATTCAACTTTATTGGAAGACCAGGGTGCATTTGTGAGATTATCGAAATCCTTCAGAATAGGGATAATTTAGAATCAACGCGACTCGAAAGAACTCGAAGAAACCCAACTTAACAGTATTCAATAAAACGTTTTAAAACCGAACATTATTTTACAGTACTCGATAGAATTGAAGTGGATTAAATATATATCCCGACGGAATTAAAATGCATTTGGTTTTATGTAAAGTATAGAAACAGTTTTTCTCTGAAAATATAGCAAGAACAAATTCATGCTTCAGGTTAATAATTTCTAAAATATTAAAAGGAGAATGGGAACATTTTTTCTGCACAGAAAAAACTAGGCTTACTCCTTCTAAGGCTCATTTTCTTCAGGTTTTACTTCAAACATTATCGCGACAACTTTATGTTATCTCTTTCCGTTTTACAACTCAGTTTGGATCCTTTTGCCTAAAAACTGCTGCGTCACAATTTCGGGTCAATTTCCTACTCAAAAGAAGCTCAGATTGTTTCTGTGTGACTATATATGAGTTACTTTCTAACAAAAATGTCAAATAATTTAAATTTTGTACACAACTTTTTCTCTCAAAACTGAATTCCTGTGTATTATTTCTTTTTATTTTGGATTCTGAAAAAGTTTCAAATTTTTTCGTTTCGTATTAAACTTTTCCAGTAAACATCTATATGGGGAACATTTTACCGAACGCAAAGCTTACGTTGCAAGATAATAGTGTTATTTATCTGAAAGTTTTAAAAACTGGAAAATCATATAGTATTTACGATCAGTGTAAAAAAATCTGCCCGCTGCTTAGGCACATTCTCATCGAGCGCTTTGCGCGCGGCTCGCTTCGCTAGCAAATTTGAGCACGCCTAGGGCACGCGTCTCTCGGATTTCGCGCTCCGCGCTCGATAATGAACTCATCTCGCGCGCCGCGCCCGGTTATAAGTTTACCTCGCGCTGCGCGCGCGGTCTTTGTGTATCCCTACATTTTTCTTTGGAGCTTTTCAATTCTCTTTTGTTAAAGTTTCTCTAGCATAACGAATACATTCTTATCACGTGTCTCGTACTGCGCACTCGATCAAAATATGTCCGAAACGGTAGAGAAGTTTTGTTGCCTAATTTCTTTTACATGTTGTGTGTTTTTTCTAGAGATTTAACTGTTTATTGTTTTATGTTATTTTATACAATTATTTGGGAAACTTCTGACTTTTTTTTAAATCTTGCGTTATTTGTCTTAAAATTCTCATTTCCTTTTATTTTTTTGAATTTTGAAAATGCCACAACTCTGACAATTTTGTTTTTATCCAAAAAAAATCATGAGGATAAATTGTTTCACTTTTTACCTACTACAAGAAACCGTACTTACAATTTTGAGTCTTGAAAAAAGCCTAAAAAAATTTTCATAATCCTCCCCCCTTCCCCGCCTCATTCTTGATCCAAAATAGCTGGTTAACGAACCAGCTGGTTGAAAGCGGAATTTATGGAATCTACACGTTTTGAGACCTCCTGATTCCGGAAAAGTAGATTATATGTCGGTGTCTGTCTGTCTGTTGTGAGTGTCTGTCTGTCTGTTGTGAGTGTCTGCCTGTCTGTTGTCGTCTGTATACTCCATAACTTTTGAAAGACTGATCGAATTGGATTGCCCTTTCGCACACAGCTTAAGGGACCAAAAGACGAGTCAAGTTCGTTAACCAGCTGTTTTGGATGAAAAATCAAAGAGGGGGAGCATTTCGAATCTTTTTTTTCTACTTTTTTTCCAAGACTTAAAAATTGTAAGTAATATTTCTTGTAGCACGTGAAAAGGGAAACAACTTATCCCCACCATCCTTTTCAGTGAAAACAAAATTGTCAGATTTATGATATTTTCAAAATTTGAAAATGTAAAAGAAGATGAGAATTTTCAGTCAAGTAACGAGAGATTGAAAAGAAAGTCAGAGAGAAAAAATATTTCTCCTTGAGAGACCTACAAAATAGTTGAAGCAACTTTTTGAATTTTATCAAAAAATAAAAAATTCCCATTTTGATCGCAAAAAAACAATGAAAAATAATCTGTGAACCCCATAACTTTCGAAAAAATGATCATATTCGATCGTGCTTTGGCACCCATTTCGAGAGATCAAAAAGACAAGCCGAGTTTGTTAACCAGCTATTTTGGATCAAAAATAAAAGAGGGGGAACATTTTGGAAATTTTTTGGACTATTCCTTCCAAGACTCAAAACTAGTAAGTGAGGTTTCTTGCAGTAGGTAAGAAGTAAAATAATTTGTCCTCATGATTTTTACTGATAAAGACAAAAATGTCAGAGTTGTTGCATTTTCAAAATTCAAAAATATAAAAGAAAATGAGACTCTTTAGCCAAATAACGCAAGATTGAAATAAAAGTCAGAAGGAAAAAAGGTTTTTTCTTGAAAGCCGTAAAAGATCGTTAGTGAAACTTCTTGTATTTTCTCGAAAAATCGAAAATTCCAATTTTGATCGAAGGAAAAATATTTAAGAGTACATGTGAACTCTATAACTGTTGAATTAATAATCATATTGAATCGTACTTTTGCACACGTTCCCAGGGACTAAAAAGTGAGGTAAAGTTCGTTAAACAGCTATCTTGGCCGAAAAATTGAAGGGGGGAGCATTTTGGAAATTTGTATGGACTTTTTTTCCAAGACTCCGAAATTCCAAGTATGGCTTCTTGTATTACGCGAAAAGTGGAACAATTTGTCCCAACGATTTTTTTTGTTGGAAACAAAATTGGCAGAGTAGTGGCATTTTCAAAATTCAAAAAAGTAAATGAAATTCAGAATTTTTATCCAAATAACGCAAGACTGAAAAAAAAATCAAAAGGGAAAAAAGCTTTCTTCCTAAGAGACGTACAAGATCGTTAATACAACTATTTGAATTTTCTCGAAAAACCCAAAATTCGAATTTTGATCGCACAGCAAATAATAAAAAATAGAGAGTTTCATTTTTTGGTCAAACTATGCAAGGTACGAGAAAATATAAAATAACAAACATTCTGCACCGGAAAGAGATCTACTAATGTGTTATGCCATTGATCGAGTGCGCAGCACGAGACACGCGATGAGAACGTATTCGTTAAAACCGGAGAAGCTTTAACAAAAGGCAGTTCACAAGCATCAAATTAAAGTAGTCGACATTTTGCTTTTAAGTTCCAAAAGCTTTAAACATAACTGTAGAGAAGTACAAAGGCCGAGCGCGTTGCACGAGGTAAATTCATAGCCAAGCGCGGAGCGCGAGGTAAATTTATCATCGAGCGCGAAGCGCGAGATCCGACAGACGTGAGACCCAGGTGCGATCAAACCCTGCGAGCGAAACAAACTGCGCGTCGAGCGCGCGATGAGAATGTGCCCGCGCGTCGAGCAGATTTTTTCTTTTTTTTTTTGTGCGATCAAAATTAGAATGTTGGATTTTTTGAGGAAGTCCAAAAAGTTGTGTTCACGATCTTGTAGGGCTCCCTAGAAGAAACATTTTTCCTCTCTGTATTTCTTTTTAATCTTGCGCTATTTGGCTAAAAATTTATATTTTCTTTAGAATTTTTGAATCATGAAAATGCCATAACTCTGACACTTTGGTTTTTATCGAAAAAGAAAATGAGTGGGATAAATTGTTCAACTTTTCACGTGCTACAAGAAATTGTACCTACAATTTTTGAGTCCTGGAAAAAAAAGTCCAAAAAATTTTTTTAAATGCTCCCCCTCTTTGATTTTTTATCCAAAATAGCTGGGTAACGAACTCGACTCGTCTTTTTGGTCCCTCAAAATGTGTGCCAAAGAGCAATCCAATCCGATTCACATCCGAGTCACAACAGACAGACATACACTAACGTAAAAACTAAAATTTTCGGAACCAGTAGGTCTCAAAACGTCGAGATTTCATAAATTCCGCGAAAGTCGATTTTCACATAAAATTTTTACATTCTCATTAGGATTAGAATGTAAAAATCGTTGTATTAGTAGCTACTAAATGAAAATATTCCTGTGTCTCAATTATCTTGGTTTCCAATAACTGATTCAATTTCTCAAAATCTTATCCAACATCGATGTTCATCTCTCAGAGATGAAATCAATTTATGGAGGCTTATAATAAATAAACACAATTCCTAACATGAAAAACCATGAAAAAGTTATATTTAATCATCCAAAAGTATATATATAAACCACTCAATATGTTTAAGAGACATAATATTACATTTTCAATTCAGAGACCGCATTATTCAATGGTAGTTTCCCATAAAACGAATGAGAATGACTGAATGGAAGAAAAGGTTCCAAAGTGGCAGCCAATGTGACAAGAGCCCCAATGCTTCTGCTGAAAGCTCAACTTGGTACTTCATTTGCGCTTGAATATTCCTTTTTCTACTTCTACTCGTCTCTTTCACTCTCCCGCTCGTCAGCTTGCTGAAGCTTTGACATTCACTTCTTTGCAAAAGACAACTAAGGATTGTAAATGGCTCAGTTAAATTATCATCATGTTCTCTACCTCACGAATAAAACGGGGAAAAGCTGAATTTCACTGGACGAATATGCAGTGCGGAATATTGTTGTCGTGTAACATTGTGCTCAGTACTGTTGGAGTTTTTAATCCATTAACGCAGTATCATATTATCAAGCTGTTCTATAGAAAATTTTCATTAGGCAAAATTTGGGTCAATTAGTTCGCTATTGCATAAAGAGTAGTGTAAGATAAAAGAAATTGTATAATTGCTTGAGACAATTGGTTATATTGTAGGCAGATAGTTTATGCGATGCTCTACATTTCTCTATATTGGCATCAGCAAGAATCATGTTTAGGGAAAACCCTCATAATTTCTCGATGATAGGACAATGATCATTCAAAAACACTATAAAATGGATACTGTCTACTTTACTTCTGAAAATACTTTGAATTAGTTACGATACATAAATGACATAAATTCTCTGTTCTCCATACACTTGTACTTTTAAAAAAAGTCAAATCAATTTTCATCCGATGTGAAGGGTTCCATACATGAAGCAGTTAAAAAATCGTTTTTTATCAGGGAAGCTTTATTTCTCAATTATCCATCAATATTAAAACCTTATTGCATACATGTATTAGTATCTTCAATGAATTACTAGGCACTGAAGATGGTTTTCCCTACTCACATATTAACGAACAATTTATCTGTTACTGTACCTTTGTATTTAGTATCGTTTCCTGTGTGGTAGCCAGAACTGGACGGAATCCCTAAAACAGGCAATATTAGAAATCATAAAGTCTATAAGAAAATATTATGAACTCTTTGGAATTTGAAATCAATATAAGTATCATTCTCCTCAACAACTTTTCTTTCAACTATCCATAATTCTTCCTCTTCTACCATTCAGAGAAATATAGAGCTCTTTTAAAATTAGGCTTTGAGGAAGTATAAATTGATGATAAAAATTGTTCCACTTATGCTGTGTCACAGTTGATGATTGTGTCACTGAGATAAGTTGATGTTATAGAAATATAGAAGTAGTATATGAGGTGTAATAAGTGAAAAATGTTTGATGTTTGAAAAACACTAAAAAAAGAACGAAACATATTTATAAATTGAAACTCTTCTTTTTATTACTCACGATAAAGTTTGATGCTACCATCAGTGTCACCCAGCGAGTTTCTGGAAATGCATTTGTATGTTCCATAATCCGCAGCGGTAATGGAACGTATTGTCAATTTCATTTGAACTTTGTATGCACTATCTACAAGTGCAGGTTCATATTTTCCACCTGCAAAAAAAAAAATATATAAGATAATTTATGATGTTATTCTCTTCAGATTGAACATATATTTTATATTCATAACAAGACTTAAACTCTTCTATCGATGATGAGAACAAAACACACGAGTCTCGAGCAATGGAGATGTATCTCCAGTTGTCAATATTGCCGATATTTCTTATCTTTTGTACAACAGAGTCATGTAGAGTCTTGTACAATATGATGGCAGTCAATATCAGTGGAAAAATCACGTGATTTACTATTAGCTACATAGCCCATTGTGGCGTACATGTATTATGTTAGGTAAGCAACAGCTGCTTTCAAGTCCCCAATACGGTCGTTGGAAACGACATCACAATGCTTCAATCAAGTTACCGAAGGTAAGCTATAGATGTCTATTCGCAACTGCAAGTTGACTTCAGTATTCCAATAGCAATGCCTAACTTAACGGGATTCCTGTGTATATAGATATATTATTCAGGCAAATTCACTTTTTTTGACAAAGACACGTTTGAGGGATTTCGTAGATTTATGAACTCCTTTATGAATTCCTCCAAAAATTATGTTTCGACAATAGGATACCTTCTGTGATAATAATATATCCAGAGGAGATACAGCTTTGCAGCTACAAATTCACATCAGTATTTAAGTAAACACATAGAATAACTAATGTGAATGATCCATATCTCTCAAATGAGGTTTTTCCAAAAATTGCATTAGTTAAAAGAAGAAAGAGCCAGATTCTATCCATACAGATGGTGCGACCTGGAAAAATGTCATTGTATGTTATTTAAACAGCTTCAAATATGTCAATATTGTTCGCACAAAGTACAACAGTCTAGATTGCAGTATTGTACGATGGGCTTACGCCGAAGACAATGATGGATTTGTAAGCTACTGAGTAGGCACAAATTGCATCGTATTGGTAGGATCGTTAGACCCTGCAGCAGGAATTGTACTACATGTTATTGGTCTCGATACAGATGCAAATGCGGGCTGGTTGCCATAATAAGCCTCGATGACAGGGGGAGGAACACCCCTAAAGTTTCGTTGTCCTCTTTTGCACTGTGTATGAATATGGGTCTTGGTTCTTTTGTTCAATGCAAACCCTTACTCATAAACGTCAGATAAAATCATGTTACTTTCTCACTGTCCAACTCGACGTGCATTCATATGCATTATTCAAGGGTTAATCTCGTACGAATAAACTGGCTATGAAATAAGTTGCCTTTTTTTTTGCTCCTCTTAAAAATTGAAATGACATTTTGTAACTTAAATTTGTAGTAAAGAGAATTTTTCTTTGTTTCAGAAATAATCTGTCTGTAGCAAACATCATCCGTGTCTGAAAAACTTTATGGAATGTCGCAGTAGAATAATAATTATTTTCCTGTAGAAAATATGTATGAAAATGATTTAGAAGGAATAGATAAGAGGCCGATGCTTATATTACCATCAAAATTTTCCTCTTAGTGCTTCTACAAATTTTGATGAAGAATCATTCAAGTGGAGCATTCTTTTGTTTAAGCAAACATGTTCTTTGCAGCATGAACATTAAAAATGCGATTTTTCATGACCGTTTTGCGATAGTAGTTCATTTGTGACCGATGACGTCAAATTTTTTATAACGGGCCGAAAGTAAAAATTGACTTACGAGCTTTCAAAAACAGGCGCACGATATATTATTGGAAGTCCTAATTGCTGGGAAAATAAAAACGAAGTTTTTCTTAGAGAGAGACTTTTTTGTCTTCCTCTAGACATGATATAGTAATGATGCTTTAAAAATATTTTTAATACAGCAGTATGGCCGTGGGTACTTTCGTTTCTTTTATAAAGATAAATCCAACTACCCATTTTTAATCATTTCATGGCCAACTGTATTTGCTGAACGTTTTTCATATAGAAACCTTTCTTATTTTCTTGTCAGGAAGAAAATAGAAGAAGGTAAACGAAATTTAGTACTAAATCTTTGTCTTGAAATATTCAGGGCCTCTGGAAATTCTGGGCTATTGAAATAAGAACACTTCGAAGTATTTGACCAGTATCAGATTGCATATTTAAATTTTGGAAAAGTTTTTTGAAATCCGAGAATTTACTCTTTCTTTAAAAATAAGTCCTTCCCAAATCCTGAGCCTAATGTTTTAATAAGAAGTCTGGTTGTTCCTCAACTGAGGAAATCATTTTGATTTTCGACGCCTCCTAGCAATAGAGTACTATCTCAGCGGACAGAGAAACAAAGTCCTATCTCGCCCGTCGAACTTATACTTTCAAGTTATACTCGTGGAATTTTTTTTCGAATAGCTTATGGCTTATTGCCACCCCTGAAAAAAAAATTCAACAAAATTCATACGCAAAACAGAAAAATGACAGCATTATTTTGGCTGTCCATTCAGACATTCAACTTTTTGGTGAAAACTAATCTTTTTCTAGGTAAAAAATCAGATTCCTTGGTTGGAAACTTGACTATGTTGTACATTATTCGTATTTTTGGTTGAATTTGTCTTCTCATCAAAAAATTCATCTTAATGAGGAAAAAGTTCAACTTTTTGATTGATCATTCATCTTTTTTGGTCAAAATTTCAATCTTGAGTCTGAAAATTTAAGAATTTAGTCGAAAGCTTATCTCTTCTAGATAAAAATCGAACGACTTCTCCAGGATTTTTGCATGTGTTCAAAATCCCACTTTTTTAGTTGAGAATTCCACAACTTGGCTGAAAGTTAGTAATTCTTTTCTTGAGAATAAATATTCTCGGGTTCGAAATTCTACTGCTTTTTATAAAGTTAGTCTTTTTCTTTTTCTTCTTGTGCAGAAAATTTAGGTTTCTGGGTTGAAAATTGAACTGTTTCGTAGAAAATTCGTCTTTTTGGCTTCAAAATTCAACAGTGGAGTTTAACTTTCTCTTCCATGTGCTAATAAACAAATTTTATAGTAGAAACTTATCTTTCTTGAAATTATTAAATTATTCTATCCTATCCAATTGTTGGACTTGAAGATTTAATTTAAATTAATTCGATAATAAATTCCGATATTTTTCTGAACATATCTCTCCAACCTAAAAATGTAATTTTTCCATTTTTGGATGATAATTAAACATTTGAATTTCAAAATTGAACTATTTGTATCAAAATTTTTGTACTATTTTGAAAATTGAAGTTTTTTGAAGCGAATTCGTCATATAACTCGAAAATGCAATTGTTTAGTTAAAAATTAGTCTGGTTTCGTTCAAGACCTAACTGTTTTGGTATAAATGCGTGCTGTTTGGTTGATTTGAACATTCTTTTTTTTGATTAAAATCTTGTTAAAATATCATAAAATTCAACTATTTAGTTGAAAATCATACTATACTGTCCATTAAATTCGAATTATCTTTAGTTTAAATATAAATTATTTTATTATTCATTTAGAATTCATCTTTTTTTGTTGAGAATTTAACAATTTCATTGAAAATCCAACAATTTGGGGATAAAGTTAACTCTTTTGTTGAGCATCATTTCATTCATTCAAAAATTCATCTTCATCACCAAGGAGGTGCAACTGCTCAGTGAAGGATTCAACTCTTTTGGTCGAAAATGTACGAATTTGGATAAAAATTCCAAAATTTTGGCGAAAAGTCATATTTTCTATTTGAAAATCGACTATTTCATGTGAAAATCCAACATCTTGGTTAGTAATTATGATTTTTCCTGTTTCGGAAGAAAATTGGTCTTTTTGGCTACAAAATTGAACATTTTTCGTTCAAAGTTCAAATCTTCGGGCTGGAAATTGAACTGTTATGTCAAAAAATGTTTTTTTTTTTTTGGCTTGATATATCAACGTTCAAGTTGAAATTTGTTTTATTCTGGAAAAAAAGTACAATCTTCGTAAAGCCTACAATTTACTTCAAGATCTTCCCAATGAATTCTGTTGAATTGTTCACTGTAGGGCAGCAATAAGCCATAAACTATTCGAAAACAAAATTCTCCGAGTATAACCTCAAATTACAAGTTTGAAGGGCGAGATAGTTCTTCATTGCATTGGCCGCCGGGATAGTACTTTCTTGAATTGGCCGCGAAGATAGTATCGTTTTGAATTCTCATTGAGATAGGACTTTATTGCTCTGTCCGCTGACATAGTACTCTATTGCTAGGAGGCGTCGATTTATACTGAATGTTCATGTTTTTCTGAAGCCGTATTATGAAACTTATGAAACACAAAAAAAATCAATTCAAAATGCATCATAATCGTTTTATATCCAGAAATTCGAATTCAATATTTGTATGGTCTTAAATATTATAATAAGTATACTAACTTTGTGGAACGATTTCATCTTTCTCCATTGTCCAGTAGTTGATAGACTTTGGATAAGCCTCTGAGTGACACTCCAAAGTGATTTGTTGACCCTCTCGTGCACCCACCAATTGATTTTGAATCCAGATCATTGGAGGAACTTCAAAATATAAAATTTATGAATATTTTGTCCTGATAAATGGAACTTCAATCATTCTTTCTCTTTTATCTTATTTGTTTTTGTTTTTTTACCTATCTAATTGAACACAATTCAATAGAAAATTTTTAACTGAAGTAGATTATATTACATATTTATGAGGAGAAGGATATTTGGGATTATACGTACAGTGAACAATCAGCATAATCCTCTTGCTTACAGAGGGAGGAATACCATTCGATGCGATACACAAATACGACCCCATGTGCATCCGATTTACTTTTGTGATTTCAAAAAGAGGACCCTCCACACTCAGCACTGCAATTAACAGATGTGCAGCGTTTAATTATTTATTAACTCTCCTTGATAGTCGAATAGGATTATTCTACTACATTTCATCTAAATAATTTGATGTATACATAAATAATTGATTGGTAATATTTGAAATATCATTGACAAAAGGTTAAAATTCTTCCGTCCCGAATTTATAACTTTCTCTTTCTGTTGTTCAGGAAACTTCAATTACTTTATCGAAGAATAGAAAAAGGTCTTGAAAAAATTTCGATCAGTAAATATTTGTTTAGCCCCTCCCGCGTCTCAAAAGGTACTTCTTAGTAAACATGTTGGGTAAATAGTGTCCAAGAGCGTTGATGTACATGATCTGGGTTCAGTTTTGGCAGGCAGGTAGAGAGCGAAGCACCCAACCTGAACATTGATCTTCATATAAGTATACAGGCAACAAGATAACTTTGCTGACCTCTATATTCACGTTATTTAATTCGGAAGAAAATGTATACAACTTAAAAAAAAAATTTTAATCTCAAAAAGTAACAAAATCAAATAAATAACTGTTGTCACAGAAATTTTATAAAATAATCTTGTATTGAGACGTACCTTCTCTTCCATTTCCAAGAACAATTGTTTGGCCATCCTCTCTTCGCCAAGTGATGTTGGGCTTTGGAGAACCAGTGGCTGCACATCTTAATGTCACATTGCTTCCTTCACGAACCACCATATCTGTGCTTGTCTGATAATCAATTATGTCCGGCGGAACTGTGAAATTTTATATCAGATATCAGTAATTCTCTATTATTACTAAACCACTATAAATGTTCGTTACTTGATATGTAATTCTAAGGAACCCTCTATTTTTTAATTTCAGCTGTCTCGATTCCATCCAGTATAATTTCACTTGGAACAGGGAATTTTTTTCATGGAACGGGAACTTTTGAAACTAATTATAATTCGGACTTAGAAGGGAGGAATAAAAAAAATTGTTCCTCCAATTCAAAATTCGTCACAATTTCAAAGTCTCTCCTTCTCAGTTTCAAATAAAAAAAGTACTTCAAGCAGTCTTCAGAGTAGAAGTAATATTCCGAAGAAGAAATATTCCTGAATTTGTATAGAAAGCTTGTTTACATTGTTCATTGCGAATTCATCATTTTTAGCTGGAAAATCAGCTAGTTCTCTTAAATTCAAATTTTTTTGTTGAAAATCAAATTATTTTGTTAAAGTTGCATTAAATCGATTATAAATTCACATCTGATTCGAATTTTAATCACTTTGTTGAAAATCAATCCCTCTTTTTACATTTCCATCATAATGAGAAGGTATTAGTTTTATGTGAAAATTGAATTTCGCGGAATTTATGAAATCTCCACGTTTCGAGACCTCCTGATTCCGAAAAAGTAGTTTCTACGTTGGTTTCTGTCTGTCTGTTGTCGTCGTCATTTGTGTCTGTATACTCCATAACTTTTGAAAGAATAATCGGATTGGATTGCCCTTTGGCACACATTTTGAAGGACCGAAAAGACAGGTCAACTTCGTCAACCAGCTATTTCGGATGGAAAATGAAAGAAGGGAAGCATTTTGAACATTTTTTTGGACTTTTTTTTTCAAGACTCAAAAATTGTAAGTACAATTTCTCATAGCACGTGAAGAGTGAAACAATTTATCCTTAACATTATTTTCAATAAAGACAAAATTGTCAGAGTTATGGTATTTTCAAAATTCAAAAAAATAAAAGAAAATGAAGATTTTGAGCTAAACAACGCAAGATTGAAAAAAAAGTCAGAGAGAAAAAGTGTTTCTTTTTGAGAGCCCTACAAGATAGTGAATACCATTTTTCGAATTTTCTCAAAAAATCGAAAATTCCCATTTTGATCACACAAAAAATAATGAAAAATAATCTGCGAACTCGATAACTTTCGAAAGAGAGATCATATTCGATCGTGCTTTGGCACCCATTTTGAGAGACCAGAAAGACAAGCTGAGTTCGTTAACCAGCTATTTCGGATGAAAAATCAAAGAGGGGGAGCATTTTGAAAATTTTATTGAACTTTTTTTCCAACACTTAGAAATTGTAAGTACAGTTTGTTATAGTAGGTAAAAAATGAAACAATTTATCCGTATCGTTTTTTTCGATAAAGACAAAATTGGCAGAGTGATGGTATTTTCAAAATTCAAAAAAATAAAAGAAAATGAAGATTTTGAGCCAAACAACGCAAGATTGAAAAAAAAGTCAGAGAGAAAAAGTGTTTCTTTTTGAGAGCCCTACAAGATAGTGAATACCATTTTTCGAATTTTCTCAAAAAATCGAAAATTCCCATTTTGATCACACAAAAAATAAT
>WSXT02024305.1:0-13995 GCA_011762715.2 Neuroterus valhalla | reverse complement strand
ACAAGAATCAGTTCTTAAAATCGAAATTCGTACGATTTTTAAAATTGACATTCAGGACAATACTTCTCAGGCTGAATTCACGCGTATCCCCTTTTGATCCGGAGAGGTTCAATTAAGATTTCCAGGAATCCACTATACAGATTTTTGAGTTGAAAGTGCTACAAATTCAGGAAATATCTATTATCTCTCAGAATAAAAATAGACTGGAAGAAATATTTTCAAATAAGTGAATACCAGGTTCTAGAATTTGGAACAGGATTGCTATAGAAGTGTGGTTTCGAAATTCAACGACTTTTCCAGGTGTTCCAGGTCTACTTGAAAAATGCCATGTCATCTCTTCATGAAATCTAATCAACCCTGTCAATTTTCAACACATTCTATTAGTCGAAAACTGATTTCCAAACAATTTCTTCTGCAATTATAATTCAATGCGAACATATAAACCATGCTTTAGATTCCACCACATTATATCGTGATATAGTATTTGACAATATCGGCTGAGTTTGACGGAATGACAGAATACTCTATTAGATAATTAAAATTTTAGAGTGAAATTTTGGTATGGATCCCTTGAAATTTTGGAATTAAAAAATTGCTGAAAACTTACCCCACTGGCAGAAGTTTGTCCAAACAAAGAAGCTAGAGAATTTGCTCCACCAGATCCAAGAATATGATTAGTGTGATGATTATTCAATAAAGTAGTATTCACAGGCGATTGTATCCTTAAAAAGCTAGAGTCGTTTGAGTCGTTCTGGCTGATCGATTGTGGAAGCTCTTGAACAACATTCGGTGCAGGGAGAATAGGATCCAATTGTGAGATCATTTTATTTTTTTTCTTGGACCTATTTGACACAGATAAATTTCCTATGTCGTTCGCAGTGATCGCCATAGGAGCTGTTGACATCTGGTGATGAGAGGGTGGTGCTGGCTGTGGAGTAGTTGATCTCTGCTGCTTTTCAATATGCTCCAACGTATGAGCAGCAGGATGAGACATCAACCGCGCCAGAAGAGGTTTGCTTTCGTGTACTGGAGTTGGTTGATCCCCGGCTTTGAAATGCATTGGATTTACCTGCAATCAAAAAGTTTCTATATGCAAAAGAGGATATTCTCAACAAATAAAGTCGCAGGGCGATAAACGACGGGTTATTATCCTACCTTTGACCTCGGGTTTATTTAAGAAATTTAAAATAGTGCCGATCGTAGCATCAATACCCCATAGGTATTAGATACAAACGTGTACGCTTTGATATAATGACAAGAAAGGTGACATCTTTCAAAACTTGTAACAAAGATCTACCCACAGGTACCATTTATACAGACTTTCAGATTTATCAAAACCCGACATAAATCGATGTTATAGCTAACTAAAAATAACTTCTTGTGGTCTCGATTCACAAAAAAATAAAATAAAAAATAGTTAATAATGTTATAAGCAAACTAATGAACGAAACTCTTTTTTTTTTGTGATTTGCAATGATAAGATATTTGAAATTCATTGCTTTTGTATGAAAAATGACATAAACCAAAGTGCGATTACAATTCGTTCAGAATAGATACCGCTTAGAACTCATTCGAACAATGTTTTCAAACATATACACATTTTGCTCATTTTTTTATGAATCGGCAAAATTGTTTATTCATTGCGAATACTATTAATAGACAAAATTCAAATTCTGAAATTTTTCCTTGAAAAGGCTTTCTAGTTGATTACGCAAAAACATTGTCCAAATGTGTATATGCTTGAAGAATTATTTGAATAATTGCTAAACGGCAGCTGTTCCTATTTTTCTGAAATCGCATTTTAGTATCCGTAATTTTCAATAGAAAAGCTGTGGATTTCGAAAATCTAATCATTGCAAAACAAGGAAGAATGGGTTTCGTTCAATAGTTTGTTTATAGCACTAATACATTTTTTTTTGCAAATGTGACCCACTGGAAATTATTCCTAGTTAGGATTCCTAGTTCCTAGTTGTTACTCTTAAAGTAACAAACAAACTCACTTTCGCGTCTATAATATTAGTTAGGATAACACTATAACTTTACTAAGTTTAATTGAAATTAAAAGAAAACTTGCAGATCGCGATATTTCTGACGTATCCTTACAGCCCATATCCCTCTTTAATCCTTTGAAATTTTCTGAACCTTAAAAGTCCTTGGGAATCGGATTCGCGTTGGTCTGGTAATAACCAATGAAAATACTTTAAAATCCCGACACTTATTTGTTAATCTAGAATATCTCATAAAACTTCCTTGAAAATTCTGATATCTTCTGTAAACTGTAGTTTCTAAAAAATAGTAACAAAATGATTGCATCTTTAAAAAGAGGATCGTTAGTTTGAGGCCTGTTATCTATAAATTTACTTCACATATTTTATTGAAAACTTACCTTTGCTTTTGCAAAAAAGTCCATTACACTTTGCGAAGTAACATCAGGTCCTAGTGGCGCTAACAGGGGTCCAGGAATGTCATTATTCACGCTGCTCATTGGAGACCTGGAATCTACTCCACTTTCTCCATTACCTCCACGATTTGTATTGAAGTCTTCTTGCGCCTTGCTCAACATGCTGAATATATCTACGTTATTTGAATTGCGCTGCATAGCTTTCACTTTTGGCGGGGCTTTGCCCGCATTTTCGGAAACTTTTACGAGTTTGTTTAACATCGCTGCTATGCGCACACATTCGTCTTTTTCGTAAAACCATATGCCATGAATATCACATTTTGAGTTTCTGTACAGCAGGAAAGGCTCGTGTAATTGTAAATCTAGACCTCGTGTTACTGGTTCCACTTGGTTTTTCGTGTTTAATCTGCGAACAAAATATTTATCTTAGGAATCAACGTTAAAAGTATTCAGGGCTACTAATGGAGTAAAAAAAGAGATATGGTTTGTACCCTTGAAAATTGCTCTGTCTACAAAACACGGAAAGAACAAACATAAATAAAGATAAAAAAGCCTGATTTGAAGATAGAGGTTAAAAAATGTATCAAACATAAAAATCGAACTTTGATGGGAAATTGTTTCAGGCACATGCGCATAAATAATAATGAATGGAAAGATCAATTTAAACGAGTTATTCAAATAGATAAACACCAGAAAACTGTTTAATTTGACCTAAAGGCAGCTTTTGCGACTTAAGGCGAGAAAAAAATGGAGGTTAAGAGAAGGAAGCAACATACCTATTCATAATCAGGAAACTGTTGTAGGGTTCTCCACTCCTCGAATAAACAAAAAGAGCACCCTCGACCTCAGTCTTTTCCCATTCGCTGGTATCCGCATTAAAAGTATACAGTGCAACATGAGTCGCGGTCTCCAGAATATCCTTGACGTAAGGGTCAACTCTTTTTAGAGCCGCTACGTTCATTCTCAGCTCCGACACATTCGTCATTTTGAAAATTAAATGTTGTCTGAACTATCTCAAGTCCACTTAACTTTGGTCTCGTCAATAAATATACTCAATCTTTTTCCTGCGTTCTACTTGTGTCGTATTTTCGTGTAATTTTTAAAATGTAAGCAGCTGCTTTGTGCACTGACGCCATACTAAATTTTTTAACGTTTCAATTTTGCGAACTGTGTGTCGATGAATGTATCTTCTGGAAACACCTTTAGATGGCAGCACTATTCTCCAAAGTCGACAACCTTCCAAACTAAGTACACGAACAATAAGTTAATCCAAAGATATTATATCTAGGAATTATCTTCATTCTCAGGATTTATGAGAATTCCAAGTTTTTTTTCAATTTGAAATTGATAATGAATTCATTTTCCTCCCGTGCTGCTTATTGTATTTGTTTTACTTGAAAATTGAGCGTAGTTGGCAACATCGACATTGTTAATTACTCAATAATAACCGAAATAAAATGTGTTAAAAACGATTAATTTACATGCAAATATATAATTCCTAAAAGGGGAATAAAAATGTAAACGTTTTATATTCTTACCAGTTGAGGAGATAATAAATAAGGAAACTTTTGTCAAGGTAATTGAGGGATATTTGAAAAGTACCGGTATCAGGGTCGTACTAAAAATAAGGGCACCATTACCAGTTTTCTTGGCATGATTTATGTGGATTAAAAAAAAACATTCAAAACCGATAATTGGAGATATTTTGAAATTGAAAAGGCAACTAATTAAAATACTGAAACAATAAAACATTCTATTTACACTTTCAATTTTTTTTACACAGCCCTGAAAAATCGGAGCAAGTCTAAAAATTAAAAGACCTGAAAGGAATTTCGCCGATATTGACTTGGACAGTAATTGGCGCAGGAAAATTACACGGATTTCAGACTGGTAAGAAAATTAAAAAAAAAAAAACAGAAAACCTACGTAATAAAATTAAATAAATCTAATTTTTGACAGCATCATGCGCGGAGGAGGAGACGCAATGAAAAATTGGGTCGATGAGCGAAAGATGGCGGCTGCTGTGTGGTATGCGTGAGAGGTTTGAAGATTTTGAGGTATTTTTTTCGCAGTACCCAGGAGTTTGTGAATAAAATTAGAGTGTACGTGCAAAATATAATGGAATTGCGCGAAATGAAGTTCTTGAAAACGCACGCGATCGTTCGGATTTTGTGATAAGCTTTGACGTAAGTGTCGTTTGTTTACCCCACGTCGGGCTTGTGTAACACCACACGCGCCAAGCGAAGAAGGGAAGAAAGCCCTAAGGCTAAGCGAAGACGAGACTGGAGATTAAGTGCAGCCGGACTTCGGCCCGGTGAAAAGACGGGTAGAGATGCTGAAGCAATTGCAAATGGGGATGAGAGCTTTCCTCCTGATAGCCTCCCGCGTGTGGACATGCATCTGCTTTCTACTCAAGAAGCAGGTTAGAGCCGTAAGTAGGCCTTTGGCGGCTTAGTTTTTATTATTTTTCGCAATTTCACATCCACAACACCTCCACGTGAACCGGGTATCGATTCTGTTAATTTTCGATCCCAGTGTCAACGGACTCTATCCATTTTCTCTGTGGTTTGCTTTGGTTCCGATTCCGAGTTCCCGAGAGAATTTTACCTCTCGGCGCTTTACGCTTTTTGTATGCGCGCGCGAACTATGGTTCATCAAGTACCTAATTTCTTCTTTCTTTATAAAAGTATTATTTTTTTGAATTTGTCAATGACAGCATTTCAAAACAATCGTGTAAGACATGATAAAAAATTTGGCGCAGCCCTGATTCTATAGAAAAAAAACTCGATTAACAAGTTAAACACTAATTGTACGTACGTAAATTGAGTATGAGTTGTCATTTGTAAGTTTTACGGTATAAAGCAGCAGGAAGTATAAAATATTGAAAACGATTAGAAAAATCGGATAAGAATTTATTTATTACTAATGAACATACATTGCATGATAAATTTAATCACGCCTATCGAAAATTTAATATGCACATATTCTCATACGAATATACAGTATCATTCGAATAATACAATGATTTTTAAGATTGTAACATATTGTATGCGGAACGTTACAAAGCAATGAATTTTTCAAATCTTTTTTCCGTATATAAGATAGTTCTTGAACAAAGACCGTCAGCACTTGTGTATAAATAATTGTATTATTGTATAAGTTGTAAGCATGTGAAAATCGTGTAGTGGATTTTTTTCTCTTTGTTCATTCCTCGAGGTGAGGTTGAACATTTGTTATCAACAATGATTGCCCCAAAAATTGTCAAGTAATTTTCAGAAATCATGTCCAAAAATCAAATAGAACACTTTTGAATTAGGATTATTGAGGGATGTAATTTTGTCGATTATGTATCTAATTGTAGTTTTCAATCGAAATGAATAGTCTTAATCTAAAAACTTTAACGATTGAAGCCTTTCAGAGATAACGTAGGGTCAACAAAAATCTGTTTTGCTTGAATCTTTGTTCAAACTGTGAGTATATGTACGTTGATATACTTTGTTATACGTCATAATTGTTTCAATGACATATGTGTAAATACTGCGACATAGGACAAGAAATTAATGGGCAAAAATCTATTTTCAAAATATCAGGATAGTTTGAACTATAAATATTTTTATTTATTTAACATTATTTTGGCCGAGGCAAGAATGAACAGAAACAAATCTAAAATCAAGCAGAAGTCATTTTCTATTTCAACACCTGCAACTGAATCAGATGCTAGGAGTTCAAATTGGTCAGTACAGAAATAGTAAAATCGATAGGAGAGATGAATAATTATTATGTTGAATAAAGAAAAGTTTTAAATATTTTTGTTATTTAAAGTTCTTAAATATCATCGGATCGATTGTTTAATTATTAATGTCTTGTCGGCAATTATTGTTAAGGCATGATGTTTGCTTATCATTCCGGATTTCTTTATCTGATGAACAAAAATTATCTTTTGCATATGCTAAAAGTTATAAGAATCAGTCTCAATCTGAAAGCAATAGATAAAAAAAAGTATCAGAAAGCTTTTGGACTTTTTATGATTACGAACATAATCTCTATTTCCGTACACATTATCCATGGATTATTTCTTACTCCAGGTAATCTAAGGGAATGGAGATCAGATTAGATTAGATTACATATCTATATTCTCCCACTTCCACAGGCGATCGTCAGACATCAAACCCTTCAACTCAAATCCCTTCCCAAAATCTCCAATTACCCCAACTCTTATATTCATCCTCCAAGCAATGCCTGACGTGCTCAATCCTGTGCGATTTTTAATCTATTAAACGTCTGCTGCCTGCAGCCGGGTTTTTATTTGAGACGCTCGCATTCGCCTGAACATTTGGCCAGGGGAGTGGAAAACTGCAGAAAACCAAAACTCTTGAGCGCACATGATTACCGACATATACCGACATCGATATATCCATAAATTTGTTTAATGTATTCTTATACAGTAAGGTTATTTCCATACGAGTCATACCATGAACTGCGAAAAGCATGCCATAATGTTTATTCTTATGTGTCTTCCCTCGCACTCACGCGTCCCTTCGACCCGGATGAGAAAGTCCTTACTGTATGTGGGTAAAGGATCATTAACAATGCTGAGTAACTTCTCTTGGCAGGATGTCAAGAAGTGTTCAAATGTCAGTCTGATATTTTGTAAATAAAATAGGGATTTGATAAATTTGTGTAATATAAGATTGCGTAACTAGAAAAATTGCAAATTTTACAATTTATTGGCTCTTGATCAGAGACTAATTCTGAGACTATTACATTAAAGTTTGTGAATACGAATAACTAAGATTGTCTTATTCCAGATTTCCCAAATGCAACCAGTTAAATATGAGATCTTCCCGTTGTCTCCTTTATCCAGGCATAGGCTTAGTAAGTATATTTTTAATTCTTAATTCGAATGGTGAAATGAAAACTTATAAGTTTGTTTTATGCTAATGATGTATTTTGTTTTGAAATAAAGGTATAGTAAAGAGGAAAGTACTGGTTCTCGACTTGGACGAGACTCTCATCCACTCTCATCACGACGGAGTAGCCAGGCCAACAGTAAGGCCTGGAACACCTCCTGATTTTGTTCTTAAGGTGAAGATAGACCGTCATCCTGTCAGATTTTTTGTCCATAAGCGGCCACACGTCGACTTTTTTTTGGACATCGTTAGTCAGTGGTGCGTTTCCTTTTTCGACGATTCACATAGATATTTGAAAATCAGCATCATATTATGTAATATTCTATTTTGAACTCACAAGACTGCTCTTCAGAATTAGAAATCCTTGAAATCCAATGTGAGCGATCATAAACTTATCTTCTGAGATTTGAAGAGTAGTTTGCTGATTTTAAAACAGATTAATAGATTTTGAGTTTTCATTTTAGATATCATAGGCATGATTTTTATGGACTTTTAGGTACGAATTGGTGGTTTTCACGGCGTCTATGGAAATTTATGGAGCCGCAGTCGCTGACAAATTAGATAACAACCGAGGCATTCTGAGGCGAAGATATTATAGACAGCACTGTACACCTGAAATGGGCTCCTATACTAAGGATTTGGCTGCCATTTGTTCAGACTTAGCATCAGTCTTTATACTCGACAATAGCCCTGGAGCCTACAGAGCTTATCCAAGTGAGTTGATGAAATGTCATGATTTCCTTTGTTTATTATTATTATAGGGTTCGAGGGGTTGACTTGTCGACTTTTGAGTGTCCTCCAAGTTTAAAAAATTTCATTAGATCACATTTATATGGCCCAAATTCATTTCCAGTCGGGCAGGCTGTGTAAGCTCAAGTCGCAGAATCGTTCCAAAATAAAATATGTTGTTTTTTAAAGGATTTTAGACGACACGTACTTTACCGATTTGATAAAAAAAATTTTTTGACAAGCTTAGGAGCGTTTGAACTATTGATGCCCTTGATGTCGTTCATCGGAAATTTATCGAAAAAAATATTTGAAGTCTTCTAGTATTTGAACAAATGCAGATATTTCGCATTTCTTTTTGGATTCCTCTAGATCTTATTATTCTGTTTCAGATTCCATGAGAAAATTGTGAAAACTCTGAAAATTGACAAAATGGCGGCGGTTTTTTTGAAAATTTTCAAACTCAGTTTTCTCAAAAACCCCAGCGTTTTTGTTTCTGTTGATTTTTTTCAAGCTAGTATGAATACAGACAATATATTCCATATGAGTTTACCTCGTGCCTGCGTCTTGGAAAGGAGAAAGAATTCTTTTGCTCCAAAAGAATAAAAATTTACGATTTCTGCAAAAACAAGAAGAGATATGAAAAAGGTTCAATAATCAAAGTTATTCCTTTAAAAAAGTTCTACAAAAAAGTTTCTTAGCGATTTTTTCGATCTTGCGTGGTTATTGAAATATCCACTCAAATGCGAATAAATGCAATTTCCCACTGACATAAATAATCAAGGAGGGTTTAAATCAACAGGAAAAACCAATTTTTTAAAACAATGTTCCCCTAAAAATGTAAACAGTTCAAGAAAATATTCAATATTTACTTTTCTTCTTTACCTGATTTATTTCAGCGAATATTTCAATAAGGACGCAAGATAGAGCAAATCGCTGATAAACTTTTTTGTAGAACTTTTTTAGAGGAATGACTTTGATTATTGAACCTTTTTCACATCTCTTCTTGTTTCTGTAGAAATCGTGAATTTTTATTCTTTTGGAGCAAAACAAATTATTTCTCCTTTCCAAGACGCGGACACAAGGTAAACTCATATGGAATATATTGTCTGTATTCTTACTAGCTTGAAAAAAAAATCAACAGAAAAAAAACATTGGGGTTTTTGAGAAAATCGAGTTTGAAAATTTTCATAAAAACCGCCGCCATTTTGTCAATTTTCAGAGTTTTCACAATTTTCTCATGAAATCTGAAACAGAATAATAAGATCTAGAGGAATCCGAAAAGTAATGCGAAATATCTGCATTTGTTCAAATACTAGAAGACTTCGAATATTTTTTTCGATAAATTACCGATGAACGACATCAAGAGCATAAAAAGTTCAAACGCTCCTAAACTCTTCAAAAAAAATTTTTTATCAAATCGGTAAAGTACGTGTCGTCTAAAATCCTTTGAAAAACAACATATTTTATTTTGGAACGATTCTGGGACTTGAGCTTACACAGCCTGCCCGACTGGAAATGAAGTCGGCCTATGCGATATGTAAAACGGAAAATCTCAAATTCGACAGTGTAAAATTGGATTCTCAGACGTATTCAACGTTCGAAAGCCTTTACACTTTTATATAGTATGAGTACCGTCTTTTGACGCTTTTGAAACGTTATTAAATCAGTGTGAAATTTTTAAGATTAGAACTTACCTCATAAGACTATAAGAGGGATCCTTCCCACAGGACTGTAAAAAAGAATCCCCGTCCCTTACCTGAGTCAAAGTGCCGGAAAAAGTTGCATTTTGTACAGCAGAAAAAAAGGGTTTCTTAAGGTTAAGGTTCACGAGCCAAATCCTTCAACTCGGATTTTCTATCAATGGGTCATAAAATTTCCGTAAGTTTTCCGTAGATGAAAAAACTAGGATTCCCTGAAGATCCTGGGTTAGGCTGGCACATGTGGTTCATTTTCCTCTAGTCTATAACGCAAATATATGTGAAATTTTCCTGCATCTTTGCATTTTGAAACTTATGTTTTAAAATGAAAATTAAGTAATTGGATAAGTATATTTCATAATTGAGTTCAAAGAACATCGAGGTTCCAAAAATTTGGTCGCAACTGACTTCATGGAATGACTCACAAATTGAAAATATTTAAAAGATTTCACAAGATATTACAAACATTCAGAAAATTGAATAGGAATTACAAAATTTTCTCAGAAGTTTCACAGAGATTAAAAATATTTCACAAATGTTTTGAAGATTGTTAATATTTCATGAGTTGTCACAAAGATTTGATGGAGATTTTAATAGATTAGAAATATCACAGAGATTGAAAAAATTTCTATGATTTCACAAAGATTTGAGCAAGATTTCAAATGTTTCTCAAAGATTTCAGAATGAGTGATCAACCCCCTCGACAGGGCTCTTTTGAGCAGTAAGATTAAAAAAAACTGTTTTATTTATGCATCTATTCTCCCCATTCCTCTGGTAACATTCTGTTTTTTTTTTGTTTCAGATAATGCAATACCAATAAAGTCGTGGTTCAGTGATGCTGGCGACACGGCTCTTTTGAGTTTGCTCCCCGTACTAGACGCCCTTCGCTTCACGCAGGATGTCCGTTCCGTACTTTCGAGAAATCTACATTTACACCATACGTGGTAGCATAATCCTGATCCGTCGATTTAATACAAACCGCTACTAGTTTAGTTTGTTTAGGACAGACCTATTCATTGTTATTAAATCTAGAGACATTATAGCGCAACCCTATATTGAGACGAGCCCTTTGACCAACTCTTTAATTGATTTCCTATAAATCAATGCCCATCAAACACGGTTATGGTGAACGCACCCAGCGGACACGGGGTCGTCAGCCAATACTTACGTCAGCACAAAAATTCTTAGAATCGTCGTATTGTTTTCTATTACTCAATTTAGTTAATTACGCCTTTGAAGTTCTTTCATTTCGAATCACGTTAGCCAAAGATAAGACTTTTTGAAAACCGGGTAGTGGAAACTTTTCGTGTCATTTCTGCGGAAGCAGAAAGTCTCATTTTGTATATTGTTCCACTCGCTACGAATGCAATGCAGATCTAGTGTGCGTCAAATGAAATCAGGCGTCCGGATTAAAATAGCAATTTCGGGTAAACGTGAAAAATTTGCCTCTTCATTTCCTAAAAGTTCTTAGGATTTAGTTGGGAGGGGTCATGATTTTATTTTAAACGTTAATACTATTTTAGTATAGAACGAGATTTAGTTCTCATTTGGGTCTCATCTCTTCATAGAGCATTTCCAATCTTTGATCTCTTCGTGAATGAGAATAAGTTTTCCATTCCTCTTTTCTCGCGTTCGCATCTCTAATCTCTAGTCTCCTGGGATCCTGACAAGGTTTTGACGCACGCTCTAGTTTAAACCTACAACAAATTTAATTCCTCGCTAGCTAAATATCACCCTAGATATCTTCAAACATAACGACAAATCTTACTGCGATCCCTCTGTTGTTGTATACTATCGACTTAGGATGGCTAAAAAAGTACTAAGTAAGCCTGTGCGAATGCAATCAGGTATTTTTCATAGATCTCCCATTGCAATGCACTCTTGGTAATCTAGAAGTGAAATTGCAAAGTTTGACTTTGTCTTACTCGGTTTGATACTTTTCAATCGCAATTTTTAGTCCACAAGAACTTCTTGAAATTAATTAATTTTCTCCGTCCAATTTTCTACAAAGTTTCAATTTTATGAAATTATTGAGTAATTGAGGCCATTTGATACTTGCCCGATTTCTACTTCAATGACATTTTTTCTCAATAACTCCTAAATTTCTTGAAATATAAAAATAAAATAAAAAAATGTTGCAATTTGCATGTTTTTGACACATGGCCTCAAAACAGTTAATTAGAAGCATTGCCTACTGTCATTTTCGTTGTTCTGATCGACAAACAAGTAGAAAGAGATTAGAGATATTCAAGAAAATCTTCCTGTGTATTGACAAACCGGATATAATATCTGAGACAATCGGGGGTTTTTCCTGAAATCATCGAAAAATAAATTTGCTCTTCTGTTTGAATTGAATGTTCGTTCGAAAGATGCATAAGTTTCTGTGGAGCGGACGTGTAAAAGTGCAAAGGTATTCGCTCAGGCCTAGTACGAAAAGTCATTTGAAATAGACTGTGTCGTTCACTGTATCAGTGAGACGATTTTTCTCGTTTATATATAATTCAATGATGAGTATTAATGACCATTGCAAAACGACGGAATTCATCTTTGTTGAGGATTTACAGTACCGAGAGAAAAAGAGAGAAACTAAGAGAGTGCGCGGAAGAAGAGAAAAAAATTGGAGAGTAGAGAATGGAAATGTGTACTTTATCCGCTTGTCTAATAAGTTATGTATGACAGTGAATATTGTAAGGTTTGTACATATTAGAAACCAGTGTGTATTTGTAATTGCGAGAGTGATTGGTACGATTGATCGTGCAGTGTAACTGAGCCCTAAGTGGGATTGCATTATGTGGGCGCTACATATAAAATATATTATATATATTATACATATATAAATATTGAGTTTAATTATGATCAATAAAAGTCTATAAGATGATAACTGGATATATTGAAGTACGATAGCTCTCGGAGGTTTTTTTTCTTGTAATCAACGTTATTTTGAGATTGTTCTGAGCAAGCTTCTTTAGGGTTAAATTGTGTCAAGAACGATGGGAGAGAGAAGAACAAAGTAACCTAATATTATGTGTATTAGGGTGATTCATCTCAAAAGGCCAAAAAATGCCGTCAAATTTTAACACACACACACACGTTCTGTTGTTACCTTTTTATGTCCTAATGACTGGGTCAGTTTCAAAACATTTTTTTCTTTATCACCCTGATGTGTATGTACAGATGGAAATTTATTAGATAAGTAAGACAAATTCAAGTTTATTTGCTAGAACATAGGTAATTGTGTATGGTTCTTTGTACTGCCACCGTCATGCAATAATTCGTACGTCATTGTACATTTTGGTTTAATGTATACGATACAACACAGAAAATATACAATTTATCTGCTTTCCAATGTCAGTGTTTCTTAGCGTTTTTCAATGCGTTAGGCGACACTAGAAAATATCGAAGACAGTCGAAGATGAAGAGTTTGCAATTTGCACTTCGTAGATTGATTCTTCATTCTTTGGGCGGATCTTCTCGAATCATCTCCAACGAGCTGTCAGAGTTGTTGGTACTACTTCCGCTACCAGCATCGTCTTCTCGCTCAGTGGACTTTTCTTGGTTTTGGTTTGATGTGTGAAGCTGCCATGAAGGAATAGAAGGCGGTGCGCTTGGAAATTGCTTCCTGAAATTAAAATATTGGCTCGGATGATTCGCATATCACTTTATAAAAGATGAAACTCTTTAATGTAGCTTTAATATTTAGTTTATTTGTAACCGACTATAAAAAGTTGAATTGACCATGGTTGTGATGTAAGGAACACATCTGAGATGTGAACCTAAACCAGGAAACGCGGGTTTAAACCTTTTGAAACTTGAATGTCTGTGCAACTAATTTCAATTACTACAGATAGATTATGATTGACACTTTTTCAAATATGCTGTATTACGTCATTATGAAATTGTGAGAAAAATAAATAAAGAGATTAAATAATACAATTATCGTTTTTTTACAGGGCTCGGACTCACTATAGAGATAAACAATAGTGTCAGTAGTTGCATATATTTAGAAAAATAACAACAAAATAGTGGAATGCATTTTTCTTAAATAATAATAAACTTATATTATAAATCGCAAAGGCCTCAGATTGACTAGAATGTTTCATAAAAAGATGGAAGAAGAAATAGATTACAAACGACGTACAAAACCAAGTGATGGTTTCGGATAAAAAATCCCAATTTGTAATAGCTTTTTTACATTCTCATTCTGAATGAGAAGGTATTGGTTTTATGTGAAAATTGACTTTCGCGGATTTGATGAAAT
>WSXT02024294.1:0-13996 GCA_011762715.2 Neuroterus valhalla | reverse complement strand
CTGAGGACGCGTTCGGTGGCTTTGTCATAGGCCCATCAGTTCGATGCCAAAGGAATCGAACCGAAACCGAATATATACACACACACACACACACACACACACACACACACACACACACACACACATATATATATAACTAAAAGGTAACGTTCAGCCAGAGCATAAAGCATAAAAAAAATCGATTTTATGTAATAGTAGAAAATCCTTTGCGAGATTTTCGATATTTTATACATAAGTATTTGTTAGCTTAACATGATCACAAATAATTCAGTACTTTAGATAACTTATAAACGAACTTATTCCAAATAACTACCAGGCCATACGATGTCAATTATGTGAAAGCATGCTCTAATTCGCTGTTTGTACATTACATTACATCCGCAGATTAGCAGGTTTTGCTACTTATGAAATAAAAATTTATTATAGGCATGTTTGCGTATGAGTAGAATTTTTTAATAATATTTCCAAGATATAAAAATTGTCTGAATGTGTTACTTACTTATGAGTGAACAAGTGTACAAAAGGTGAAATAAATTGAATTAGAATTTCTTGTCTTGAATCTGATAAGTACAAATACGTGTAAATTTATTCGCCGAGAAGAATGATTTGGTGAAAGAGCACGTTGAACTTTGTCAAATCTCATTCTTCGCCCTATTTTCCCATCAAGTTTAATCGCGATAAGGACCTATTAAAATGATGTTTCCTATAGTTCAGACTCTTACTACGCAGTAGGTGCTCACGTCAGACATTTATGTATGTGGAAGCGAATTTAGCTGGTATGGTAAGTAAGGAAGAAGAGCAAAAAGTGAATCATAAGACAGCATTGTATGTAAGTATAAGAAGGAAAATCATTCAGTACAAAAATGTTAGTGTTTCTTCCTGCAGGTGAATGCTTTTTCTGTTTATTGCGGTTGCAGTGGATGTTGAATAGAAAGGGAGAGTCACTCCATTTAAATGAGTTTATTGGCTTAGGCACAAAATGCCGCTCGCTCGCTCCGCGCGATCGATGCCGAGGCGAACGAAGTCGAAAACGAACAAGCTCAGACGGCAGTTCCCAATGCAGGAGCGTCTGCGCGAAAGCGGCACGATAATTATATACCCAACATACCGGCCACCTTGTGGAATAAAACTAAAAATCGATGGAAACAGTTAAACAAATAAGTTGCGAAATTAGGCGAACCAACAAAGAATGTTCAGTTTTGACATTAACAACTCGAGCTGCCCCATCGTGACCTAGGATAAACTGAGTTAAACGAGCCAGCTCCTCTTACTTTACAGGGGAACAATAAGTATTCCTCAAAAGTACAAGATCGACAACTTTGAGATTAGGGCGGCGTGAAAATCACTTGGTTCGCTGTTGCAAAGACTAATGATAATCTCTTGACCACACACACCAAAAATGTTCCAAAATCCGTTGGTAAAATTGCGAGCGAGACAAAACATTTTCACGGAAATCCAAAACAGAAACCGTAGGAAAAATTTGTAAAACTGTTCCAGTTATGAAATGTCCAGGAGTGAGCGTCTCGCAACTTTCCGGGTTATCTTTTGCAGGCACGAGGGGGCGGGCTTTTGAACAACTTTCAATTCGACACAATAGCATCTTAAACTCTTCGATAGTAGGTGTAGCATTTGACAATATTTTACATCGATAAAGTCTCACGCTCTTGACTCCCGGCTCCAACAGTCCATCAAAATATAGAGCGATAGAAAGCATAACATTCCACGTCGTACCATCAGAGGTAAGGCTAAATGAGAAGCTGGATTCGGATCATTTTGCAACTTCCGGAATGCTTGCGGAAGCCTTTGGTCAACCTCGCAAGAATTCGTCCCATTTTCACTATCTGCATCAGTGGGAATATCGCGACGCAAAGTGAACCGTCGGAAGGCGGCAAGAAAAGATGCAGTTGTATAATCGTGTTCTAATTCTAAATAACTCGCTTTTACAGCAATACTAGCGAAGACAGAGATCCAAGCCTTGTGTGACTTCATCCCACGTCCTGAGCTAGAACGAATAAGATATGGACCCGCATAATCAATCCCGATGTGAGATAAAGGAGGTGAGGGCTGGATTCTAGGAGTTCGAAGATCACAATAAGTGAGGTTTCCGTTCTAGCCTGTTCGCGTGTGCAGACAATACAACGTTGCACAATTGTTCTAATCTAACTTGATATGCTAACAATTTTGATTGACGTAACCAGCCACCAAGGCGTGCAATGCCATCATGATCAAGGACCAGTTAGGCCTTTTCAATGGAGACTTAGTCGTGAGCTTTTTACCTGTCCTTAACGAATCTTTCTTGCGACTGAAGATTTGCGCCTGAAAATAGCTTAACCAAATTAAAGAGGATTCATGTATTTCAACAGCGTATAAAAATCTAGGTATAATAATCTAGGAAAAACGAAACCTTTAGAGGTAGCCAATTGAAGAAGCGGATTCGTCAAGACGAGAGTAGAAGGCTTATCCACACCATCCACGACCATTTGACATACGAAACGAATCGCAAGATATGGAGAACAGCTCATCCCATATGTAGTTCAAAAATCTGAACAGGTTCATCGGGTGTTCCACGCCAGAGAATGCACTGAAACTTAAGATCAGCAGGATGGACATGGATTTTTCGAAACATGTGAGCTATATCCGCACACAAAACATACTGATGTTGATGCCATCGGAGTAGAACAGAAGAAATGTCATTCTGTAGCCTTGCTCTTACCTGCAAACCTCATATTGAAACACTCGCAAGTGATTCCTATTGTTTATACAATTATTATCAATTGAAACTGTAATTGAATGCTAGATATAATATCATACCATTTCAATGAAGTTGCACATGCAAATTATGTAAATTCTGATAAATTTTTGAATATTTTATCAAACTTTTCATCAAGTTCGAAATTGTTCTATTTTTCCATTCGGATACGGAAATAAAATTTTTAAACCTTCAGCATCAGAAGCTCTCTCCAGAAGGCTTGAACGATAAAAAACAAATTCCGATGCCCTAGTTCCGAGCTACGTGGACAATAATGCATTTCTAAGACATTTCTGTTTTTATTTACAGAGTCATTATTTACTATATGGCAATGGCCAGCAAACATGGGAATACAGTCCTCAGTATGCATTGAGATCGTATACTTATTTACTCATTCATTTGGTGCCTGCAAAATTATATCACTATCTACTAGAACCAAACCCTGTTCTTGTTTTTTATTTTATCCGTTGTTTACTGGCAGTAGGATGCGCACTCTCGGAAGTATATTTCTACAAGTAAGTTGAGTTTGTATATTTTATTAAAAACGATATTATGGAATTGGAATCACATTTTCTCTTGATATTTCAATTTCATTTTGCGTTTTCAGAAACGTCTGTCGAGAATTCGGGGTTCATATTGGTAGAATGACGCTTGTATTTCTTTTAATTAGTCCCGGAATGTATTTAGCAAGTGCTGCTTTCTTACCATCATCTTTTTCAATGTGAGTATCTAGACTTTACATTGTAATTTATGGTTTCCTTGTTTGCAAGAGATTTTTAAATGAATATAATTTTTCTTGAATAATTTTCTATCTATAAATATTTTTTACAACTTGAATTAGTTAATATATTTATATAATCCACCAGATAGTATCAAACCAGTGTTGAAACACTCTCGAGTCTGGTGTATACCTCTCATGAAATCCGGTAGAATGACAAGAACTTTTTAAAATCACTTAAAGTAGTAGAAGAAATAAAATCTCCTAAATCAAGCGAGGATTTTCAAATTTTGCGAGAAAATCGATAACGGATAATTGACTGATTCGAGGATATCCTCGTCCTAAAACAACACGATGATTTCCCGAGGATTTCCACACAGGTTTAGGGGCAGAGGGGTTCTGAATGTTTGCCGTCTATGTCACTCCCAGGCTGCATAGTTGCGCGAATACTTCAAAAACAAGACGAACATCTCACCCTATGACTACATCTGTGGAGTTTGAAGTTGTGTGTGTTTCATTTGCCGTCCATATTATTTATGTGAAGATTCGTTACTCATAATCGCTGTTACTAGGATAATTGGGGATACGAATGTATAGTGACGTAGTACATGAACTCAGGATATGAATAACTAGAGGCATGTCAACGGCTTCTTAAATGTGAATACAGGATCTATATAAACAGGCTTGCTGGAGAATGTACTTAGTGAAAGAAATAGGAAAGGAGCCTTGCGAAAACGAGTATTGCCAGATCCCTGGTCCAAACTCCCAAGGGAGGGTTCAGAACGGTAGTTCCCAAATGTTCGCGATGCATTCCAGAGCCATGCTCTGTCACTGAGTACACCTTCATGTAGCAGGATGAGGTCATACGCTTTTTCAGGATCAGTGAATTCCCCGATCTGACGTAGGTATTCCCGAATAATACTTTTCGTGCATTGATCTATTTGAAGCGTGCTCCACAGCAGTGCATTCTACGGTATTGTCATAAGTGTTATGTCTTATTGGTGAGCACGCTTCACTTGCCTATATATTATTATTTTGTAAATTCACGATTGATAAATACGGGCGCTTTCATTTCTGTGGAGCAAAGTTGAAGTTCTCATTTGCAGTCATAGGTATGTAATGGCAATTACACATGTATGAGCTGATATGTTATAGTCTTTATGTATCCATTTATTTTTTAATTTTAGAGACCTTGTAAGGTCAGGGGTGTATTTTGATGGTAATGAGTTTATTGGCCCAAAAATTATTTTAAAATCAATTAAACATACTGTAAAAAGGAGTTGTTTAAAAAGTACATTTTTAGTTTAGTAGTAAGGAAAGTTGGTTTACCGCTGGGTGTCAATGGACATGCGGTTCTTGACCCCCGTGCAGCGTTTTACTTTTTTTTTTTTAATTTTGTAATTTCCTGACCTATCACAAGTAACATTTCTATTTTTAGCGTTCCTTAATAATTTAAATGAAAAAAATTATTTTCGGGAAAATAAAAGTGCCATCCTAAGCTTAAACTTGAACCTTAGAAAATTCAAATTTTTTTTCTTCCAAATTATAATTTTTTGTGATGTTACTAGTTCAGTTATCATAGAATAACGAAACAAATTATGAGTAATGTCAAATTTAACATGAAGTAATCACTTCCAATTACTATTAAGAACAGAAAAGCAAAAAACAGTCTGTTACTTGGCACCCGAGAGTGGCAACACACCTTCGGTGAAGGAGCCACGCGTGGTACTAAGGGTCTCGCACAGCGAATCTTGCACCACTGACAGTCGTTCCAGCTAGCTCTTACCACAGCACGAATCCTCGGGATGGAGAATCGTTTTCGAAGTTCTTCTACCACCTCTTCTCTTCCGCGATGTCCACCTTTGCGATGGTAATCCATCACGATGTGCCCCAGGTGTGATGCCTTGTCCACAAGTTTTCCCTTCCTTAATCGATTCCGCTCTTTAGAAAATAATTCTTGCTGCGCTTGACGTAACAGCTCATACTCTGCTTGGTCAACTTCTCGCGCTGTCAGTTTCCAGGTTCAGCGAATTTTATTTAATTTCGGTGCCTTTTTGCACCAGATCTGAGCGAATCGGTCTACCCAGGCTCTGGTGCGTACTATTTTCTCCCATTGTGCATTCTTTCTTAATTTTCGACCTTTTGCGTTGTGTAGCAAAATTGAATATGTCAATGAATAAAAGAATAAAATAAATAAATAAAATAAATAAAAGAAACGAATTAACGTGTTGAAAATAGGCGACGTTTCGGACTAGGTGTAGTCCCTTTCCAAGCCTGTTAAAAAATCAAAGCTTTATTGTAGAAACACTAAATTGAACAATAAAAATACAAGTAACAGAGACATTTAAGATCATTAACACTGTTTTTAAATTATATATAAAACGAACAGAAAAAAGAAAAAAAACAAATTAAAATGAAATAAAACAAATAAATAAATGAATCGATAAATAAATAATACATTTATCAACCTAATATTCATGTACCTAATTACTAAGTCTCACATTTCGAGAATCTTGCAGCGTCGATCGGCATCATGTTTTTCTCTTTGATCATCGTTGCACAGAACTCCTCTTTCAGTTCAAGTCCTTCCGCTGAAGCCTGTAACTTGATCCCTTGTCCACAAGTTTTCCCTTCCTTAATCGATTCCGCTCTTTAGAAAATAATTCTTGCTGCGCTTGACGTAACAGCTCATACTCTGCTCGGTCAACTTCTCGCACTGTCAGTTTCCAGGTTTTGCGAATTTCATTTAATTTCGGTGCCTTTTTGCACCAGATCTGAGCGGATCCGTCTACCCAGGCTCTGGTGCGTACTATTCTCTCCCATTGTGCATTCTTTCTTAATTTTCGAGCCTGTAACTTGATCTGTTCGCGCGGCCAATCGTCTTTCGGCAGGTGCAAGAACTCAGGGCCTGTTTTCGAGTCACTCCAGAAGATATTTCGTTTTATCGGTAGCGTGAGCTAGTTCTGTATGAGTTGCGCAGATCGAGCAGACATCACCGCCCGTATGTAGACTGTGCTGGCAAACGCTTGCTCGCTCGCATCGACGAATATGTGAAGTTCCACTTCAATGAAAGACCCGATATCTAGTAAGTAGCAACGAGAAATTTTTATTTTACTCACTTCCTGTAAATCATTTGACCAGTTGATCCTCTTTCCTCTGATTATCTTCTGGGATCTTTTCGTCCCAACCAATCCCTTTTCTCCACATGCCCTGCAAAAGAATCTTGGCCCGGATTGTCAATAATGAGAAGAGACCTAAAGGATCGAAAATTGACATAACGAGTTTGAGTACTTCTCGTTTAGTCGGTATTCTTTCTGGATGCATAAGTTCCTTTTTCAATTTCGGGAACTCAGTGGAGGTCGTGAACCAATCAGCTTCTGGGATCAATATTATCCCGAGAATTCTTTGGGTCTCCTCGAGGTCGAATTTCAGTTGTTTCCCACCAGCTCCTATGGACTTGGCTGGCAATGTGGAAAGCACTTCTCGAGAATTTGACCCCACTTTCTGATTTCGAAACCTCCTTTCCTGTTAATGTCGGCAACTTCGTGTGCTCTCTGAATTGACTCTTCTACGATGTCGGTGCTGTGGAGGTAGTCATCCATATAGTGTTTGAAAATAATTGCGTCGCGAGCTTCTGGATACGTGTCTCTAAACTCTCGTGCATCCAAACTCTTTATCTCCTGTGGCACGTAAGGCGAGGACACGGACACGAAAATCATCATTTTCATTTCCATGGTAACCAACTTACCATTATTCTGATCGCGCCACAAGAATCTTTGACTGCAGCAATCTTCCTTCCTGATTTTTATCTGATGAAACATTCCACGTAGATCGCCGCATATGGCTTCAGACTTTTCGCGAAATTTCAGCAGAAAGCATACGAGGGAATTATAGAGGTCTGGCCCTTGTAAGAATCTATCATTTAGACTTACTCCTTGACACTTGGTAGCCGCGTCAAAGACCAATCCTAATTTTCCGGGGTTTTCCGGATTCACGACGGCGAAGCGCGATAGGTACCAGGTTCGCGGAGGCATCTCTTTAGTTTCCTCTTCTGATAGCTCACGACAATATCCCTTGATTTGATACTCCACTGTTTTATCTAGGGACTGTTTACGTAGACCTTCGTCCCTTCTCCTCTTATTTTCAATAGAAAGAAGTCGACGCTCAGCCATTCTTTTACCTTATGGCAAAGAATCATTTTCAATTTTCCAGAGCAATCCGGTCTCAAATTGATTGCCGACTATCCGTGTAGTTTTTCTCAGTATTTCTCCGTAAATCTATTTTCGTGGGTCTTACTCCGAACGACTCATTTGTCCAGAAGTTTCGCCGCAGTTCGTCCATTTGAAGTGTCTCAGTTGATTAGCAGAAAACTCACGTACTCGCTTTCGTCGATTCCTTCAGACTCGTATCTTCCGTGGAGAATCCAACCTAGCAGGGATAGTGACGCAAACGGGCTTCCTCTTTTGCCTTTCACGCTTCTATTAAAAATAACGAGTCGGGATTATCTTCACTGATGAGAAGTTGAGGTACTGCTCATCTTCTAACACGGATTCTGACCCATTTTTCCCTCGTATCATTAATTTCAATTGACCCGCTTTTCGGTCCAGAAATCTTTCGTTTGTTTCAAACCCCCCCCCCCCCCCCAATGGCGCTCTCTTTTCCGTTAGGTCTAAGTAATTTGCGACCTTTTCAGATACTAATGGAACGGTCCATCCGGAGTCAAGCAACGCGTGAGTTTCAATAGAGCCATTCGGGCCTGGCATGGTTACCGGAACGATTCGCAATAGTGCTCTCCGCACACTTAGCTTTTGTAGAAGGTTTACCCTCTCACTCACGATCCTTTTTATGTGTTATGTCCGGTAGATCTAAAATACTGGCTCCCGTAGCTTCTTTATGTAGCTGAGCCGCAAATACCTGTAGATCGTCTAAGTTCTCGAGTTCCAAAGTTGCGTGTGCCCATCGCATTTGAGCCGACATAGGTAACTTACTAACTATCGATCCCGTTAATTGCGGGTTCTGTAAATAAGCGGTGCGATTCAGCGCTGTTACCGTCGCGATGAGGTTTGACACTGCGTCCGCTAGTTTGATCAGCGTTCCTGGTCGCTCTTCCCTCTAAACGTCGGAAGGTTCGAGCTGATTGCATGCCTTGCTGCGTATATACTCATCGCGTTCCCGATTGAATTGACGATTTCGCGTGAGTCATTAAAACTTGTGCCGGCTTTTCTCGGTTTTCTGTCGATTTTATTCTTGGAATCGACCCTCTGCCGGCCATCCACCCTTCGACTTCCGACGCGTACGATTGTTCTCATATTACCGATCTATTTTCTTGATCCAGATTTTCGCACATTTCTGACAAATCTTCACTGTCGCTTGAGGAATGTTCTGAGTTCCGCGATCTCGTTATTCTCCGCGATTCGTACTTGCGCGCGTAACTCGACGAGTTTTTTCCGCCTGCGCTCAGCCTCCTGTTCAATCTTGTCAAGTTGTTCGGCCTTTTCAAATTCAATTTCTAGTTCTTTTCTAGCTCGCCAGCTGGTACTGGAAATGCGCGAAGAACCCGACTTCCGCGACGCGTTTTCCTCCGTTTCGCGACGCTTTCTCGACCGCGGTCATCTTTATTTTCCGCACCGCCCGCTCGACTACAAGTTTTCCCGTCGCCGGTTTTTGAACTGCCGGGGTTCTCATGGGAGGTTTTCTTTATGCGCTCGTTCGTTACCTGCCGATTAGAAGCGTTGCCTTGAGGATTGGGCCCATAGTAACTAAAAATATTGCTTCAGCGTTTAATGCAACAAGTATCGCTTGTCGAAGTGGTACCACATCATCATCATCAGAACGTGGACAGTGGTCCGAGGATTTTGGAAATCTGCATGTTGTTCAAGAGCGTTAATCCTTGAAATAAGTCTCTTTTATAAAATGACAGATTAGCAGATCCGAACATTTTTTATAGATTAGCCCTTATCCCTTTTGAGGTCTTTTTACCTCTTCTTCTTTCCATTCTCCTTGACTGTGATTTTGCTGTCGGCTGGCGCCGAAAATTCGAATGCAAACATAGTTTGTCTCTGTTTGTCGTCGACAACGACGTTTGCTCTTGTGTGTTCAATAGGGACTATTGTCGAGAACACGTGTTTCCTGTAAATTCTGCACTCCTCGTTCACAACGATTGACTCTATCTCCATTGAAGCGTTCGGCAGGGCAGAGTCGCGGCCATCGCCATAAGACCGACAAAGATAATTCTCAAGCACTCTCGGAACCGCATAAGTGCTTAAGGAGTTTATTACACGCCCTGCACCTATCTGAATTGAGCCCATGTCATTTGAGAAATTGAGTCCAGATCATTCAAGGAATTGAAGCGGTGATTCATGTGACAAAGATTGATTTTCACAATTTTGTAGAAGTTCCTGTGCATTGCCCTGATGTTAAGGTTTAGGCCAAGGGTCTTAGCCGCCTGCTTCGCGGCTTTGTAGAGGAACGCTATTTCACCACTCATTTCGTGATTCCTGATCATTGCCAGGAGAGGATCTCTACAGTTCGCGATTGAAGATTGAGAAGTCCGCCCTGAATGACGCCCCTCTGTGAAGTAATAAGTGTATGGAAACTTGAAGTGAAGTCTTTCTGGTAATCTGAGATATTTAGTTACTTGGAATATTTGTTCATACTCTCTCCTTGTTACGGGCTTGAGAGTCTCTACATAACCTTCTCTGTATTTCTCCTTTCCGCCTCATTACCAACTCAGTAGTGAGGAGGACCTACAGCTTAACAGGGGTTCGGAACCACCAAGAACAACAGCTACTTATTACTTAGAAAACTTAGGGAACTCCAGGGGTCCAAGAGGTGGTCTAAAGCTCATGCCTTAGCGCCCACGACCAACAGACCACCCACCTCTCTTGTAAACAATCCAGTCCATTGAGAGATTGCGTTGGTGGTTTGCAGCGTCTTTGCAAACACTCTTGGCGATCAGCAGGTTTTCCCGACATCCTGCTGCGCCTCTTTTTGATCCTCTTCTTTCGTGAATCTCACTGAATACAGGTCCGAATATTTGAACAATCCTGTCATTCAGGATGGCTGTAAAGATCTTATGCAGCGTATTCAAACAAGTAATTGGCCTGTAGTTTTTTGAGTTAGACAATCGCCCTCTTTGGGAGGAGTACAGTGTGTACAGAAGTTCTTCGTGCCCCTTGATGCTTTTTTCACCTTCTTAGCAGTGATTGTCGGGCATTCATCTTTGGATGTCATGAGGTTATCGCATACCTCCTTGGAACGTATAATGTTCTCCTTGCCTTCATTCAATAGCCCAGGCAGCAGGGCGTTATGAATTAAGTTACCTGGAAAAAAATCTATAAGAGATGAAATTTGTGTAATAGTAGGTTTTTCCTTCCTGAAAAACATACTAAGTTCTCAAATACCTCCCCCTCGAGCATTCGCCGCCATCTTGCAAAATCGAGCCCTAAAATCATTTTTTTCCAAATATCTTCTGTTTGGTGCATCTTAGAAGAAAAAAAATCTGAATGAAAATGATAGTAGTCAAAATTTGCTACAACTTTTGAAGCAATCATTTTTTTGTTGAATAAATATTTCCTGAGTTATGTACTATATTATGTGTAGAGTATTTGTAGACTGCATAAAAGACGGATTATAACCTGAAATTCAAGTTATTAACGATTGATTATTGAATTTTATTATTATTCTTATTATTATCAATATATAAAAAATTATTATCATAATCTTGTTATAATAATATTAATATTAATAATTATCATTTTTATTTGTACTATTTTCATACCACCCATGAAGTTAAGTAAATGGCGCGTTCTTTTTCTTGTGGTTTCCCCATTAGGACTAATCCACGTGGATAGATAAAGGGATGGATATGGATGGGTGGGTGGATTGATGAATGTATTGATCGAGGGGTGGATTTTCAGATTGAACTATTGATGTAGTTATTTTGATGTTTGTGATCTGGTAACCTTTCTTCGTTTTGAAATTCTTGAAAGACCACGTTGTACTTCTTTTGTGTAATCCTTCTCTTGTGGCTCTTCTTCTTCGCCTGCATCCTCTTCTTCCTCAGTTTGCGAGAGGTCGCTAATGGGAGCTTCGATTTCTTCCTCTCCTTCCTCTTCCTCAAAGTCGCTCAAAATTTCGGCAACGTTTGCACAGCAGGAGAGGTACTTCTCTTCCATCCCCATTCTTCTGGATTTTTCGGAACACCACACCAAGTTTGAATCTGACGGTAAGTTCGGAATGAATGCTGCTTTGCTGCCGCGGTTGCAGGAGTAAGAGAAGCAAGATTAAACTTGCTTCTTGTCACCGATCGAGTGAAATGCTGGTACCGAAGAGAATCAAGAGAAGAGGGTACATTTTTTTGGGAAGTTGCGTACAGAGCTATCAAAAATTGTTCTCCTGCTGTAATACGACGTCTCCTGTTGTGATGCGACGTCCGCAATCTTTGGTCACGGCAAGAACAAATTTCTGAACATAATTCAGAACTCCGAGCAAATAAATCAGGCTGTTAGAATACTTCAGCGAAAGTCTGCAGATACCACCACGATTGCTGCAGCAGGGGAACAATTTTTGATAGCTCTGTACGCAACTTCCCAAAAGAATGTACCCTTTTCTCTTGATTCTCTTCGGTACCAGCAATTCACTCGATCGGTGACAAAAAGCAAGTATAATCTTGCTTCTCTTCCACCTACAACCGCAGCAGCAAGGCAGCATTCATTCCGAACTTACCATCAGATTCAAACTTGGTGTGGTGTTCCGAAAAATCCAGCTACCTCTCGCAAACTAAGGAATAAGAGGCTGCAGGCGAAGAAGAAGAACCACTAGAGAAGGATTACACAAAAGAAGTACAACCGGGTCCATCAAGAATTTCAAAACGAAGAAAGGTTACCAGATCACAAACATCGAAATAACTTCATCAATAGTTTCACCTGAAAAACCATCCCTCGATCAATACATTCATCAATCCACCCACCCATCCATATCCATCCCTTTATCTATCCACGTGGATTATTCCTAATCGGGAAACCACAAGAAAAAGAATGCGCCTTTTACTTTACCTCATGGGTAGTATGGAAATAGTACAAATAAAAATGATAATTATTAATATCAATATTATTATAACAAAATTATGATAATAATAATTTTTTTATATATTAATAATAATAAGAATAATAATAAAATTCAATAATCAATTGTTAATAACTTTAATTTCAGGTTATAATCCGTCTTTTATGCAGTCTCTACAAATACTCTACTCATAATATAGTACATAACTCTGGAAATATTCATTCAACAAAAGAATTATCTCCTCAAAAGCTGTAGCAAATTTTGTCTACTATCATTTTTATTCCGATTTTTTTTTCTAAGATGCACCAAACAGAAGATATTTGGGAAAAAATGACTTTAGGGCTCCATTTTCCAAGATGGCGGCGAATGCTCGAGGGGGAGGTATTCGAAAACTTAGTATGTTTTTCAGGATGAAGAAACATACTACTTCACAAATTTTCATCTCTGTAATTTTTCCCAGGTAAAAGTACATATTGCCTTCGCTACAATGGGCGTTGTGCTTCGTAAATCTCTCTCAAAAATGTCTCCATTTCCTTGGACTTAGGTGGGTATTCGACCTGAACAGAGGGATCGCTAAAGAGGCGCGATGGGTCAGCAAGAAACTGTTGATTCTCCCTGACCCATACCTCCCTCTTTTCTATTGTACTCCGTGCAGTTGAAGGTTCAAACCAACGATTGATGAAGAGACGAAAAACCACTTGCTTCAACTAAACAAGAAGATTGGCTTGGCAAGACAAAACGCGTCCCGTATGCAGTGTGTGATTGACTACATAAAATCCGGCAAGCCTTTTACGGCAAGGGTCCGAAAGTTTGCTCATGAAATGAGGATCCGTCATCACACATTGAATACGTCTGAACTGATGATCATCGAGCAGCACATGGTTGACAAAATATGAGTACTACCTGACGCAAGAAATGCAAACTCACCTATCGGTAAACGACTGCGTTTGGTAGTTTTGGTTTCTGCAGTTTTCCCCTCCTTTGAGTAAATGTTCAGGCGAACGCGAGCGTTTTAAATAGAAAATCTGGCTGCACACGGTAGAGGTTGCAGAGACTAAAAATCCTACAGGATTCAGTACATCAGACATTGCTTGGAGGCTTCATAATGGGAGTTGGAGTATTTGGAGATTTCGGGGAGGAATTCGAGTTGATGAGTTTAATGTGTGACGATATCTTGTGAGAGGAGGAAATGTAGAGGACCTTTTTGACGAATTATTGGGTAACGATTCTGTCACTATTGTGCTGTTTGTTGAGAATATACTGATCTCCAAGAGTGGCTTTGGGGAGAAAGCCTTGGGGAGAAAGCCCAGGGGAGAAAGTGTTTCATTACTCATTCGAATTTGTAAAAAAAATTATGAAAATAAGTCATAGGGTAACAGTTCAATATTCCTGTGTTGAATGTCAAGACAAATAGACCATGTTCTGTGCGATCGGCAGAACAATAGTCTGGTGCGGAAGGGGGG
>WSXT02024283.1:0-13996 GCA_011762715.2 Neuroterus valhalla | reverse complement strand
GTGGCACAGTTGTATATTCAAAAATAAAATATTCGACACATGTGTTGATGGTTTCAATGATTGTACGCAATTCATTGCGTGAGTTTCATGCGCTCCTAAGCTGATATTGAAAAAAACAGATGAGAGACACCAACATCATGTTCTGATAGTACGATGATTTATTCTCTAACATTAGATTGAGTGAATCATCTCTCAGTCAGTTCATACAACTTATGAATTATTTATTTTTTTTTATACCCTAAATCAGCGATTCCACATCCATAAAAGACATCTTCCGTAGCAATTTTTTTGTCTTCATCTTCTTTTCTTCCAAGTCTACTTTGGATCGTAGCATTCTTACTTCATCGTTTTGCTTCTTTTTAGCCCTGGTGATACGAACGCTCTGCTCGTGTTTCAGAAAGGTGTATAACTTTGAGAGTTTTCTCCGCTTAACTTGAAATTGAAAGCAATATTCTTGAAATGTTTTGCTATAAGGAAATACGGAATAAAAAATTTTGGACTCTACTCCCTCCCATATCCCTTAGAGTGACTTTTAACTCCACATAGAGTTAAAATACTGCCACTCAAACCCAAAGAGAAAATCAACTCTGATAGACTGGAATTTCATTCCAAAAGAGTGGATCGTTGCTCTATAAAAAGTCGAATTTCACAATTTTTTGAAAAGTGGATTGTAACTCTAGATTCAAAGTTAAATCCAACTTTTCACAGAGTGATAATCCACCCTTTAGAAGTGAAATTTCACTCTATCGGAGTGACAACTTAAGGATAACACCGGCACACAAAAAAAAGTGGTCTGTACAAGAAACCAGACCCATCTACCCCCATGTATTTTGGCGTGCTGTATCCGAATTTGAGGTCTGTTTGTCCAATATACCTCCAAAATTTTGTTTAAGTCGAGAAAAATGGCGGAAAATTGAATTAAATTGCAAACAACCACTGATCCAGACGTGGAAAAATTTTTTCGATCCTGCGAAAGATATCTTTTTCATGTTATTTGATCCGCTGAATCTAAATCTGCATTCCGTTAGTTCGTATCTACTCAAAATTTTGCTCAAATCGAGAAAAACCGACAAAAAGGGATGAAAAATGCAAAAAATCGGTAAAAGCGCGTCAAATCGGTGTAATAAAGTAACATGAAAATTTATTCTCAATTGTACCAAATAAATTTTTCATGTAAATTGATCCGCTGAGTCCAAATCTGCAGTCCGTTAATTCGTATCTACTCAAAATTTTGCTCAAATCGAGAAAAACTGACAAAAAGTGATGAAAGATGCAGAAAAACGGTAAAAGCGCGTTCAATCGTTGTAATAAAGTAATATAAAAATTTATTCTGACTTGTATCAAATAAACTTTATAAGTAGTTTGATCCACAGAGTCTAAATCTGCAGTTTGTTAGTCCCTATACCCTCAAAATTTCCCTCAAATTGAGAAAAATGGTAGGACAATGATTGAATTAACGGAAACCCCTTTGGATGAGTATGAGCAATAGTAGCAAAAGGTATTCTGACCTAAATCGAACATTTTTTCTGTGAATTATAACTTGTTTAAATTGAATCTTTAGTTTCTTTGCCATAGTCGAAAAAAAATTTTTTTAGAAATCGTAAACGAAAATTCCCAAAAATGGTGGAAGATAGCAAAAAAATGTAAAAAGTGTCATTCAAGAAATTTTACCACGTAGTATCTTCCTTGTATACAAAACGAAGTTGCTTAAGCTCATACTTTTTCACTTATTTTCATTTTCTCCCGCTAGTTTAGTACCTACTGTTGACTTTACTCCTTTTTTCTCTTGTTACGAAATGTTTTTTCTTCAAATGACCTTTGCAACGGGTTTCTTTTCCTCTTTCTGCTATTGGTCTCAATGTTCCTCTTCAGCGTCCAGCAAAAATCTGCCATCATGTTGACATTCCATTTTTTTTTTGTATTAACACTCCATTACACTTAAATGTTGATGTAATCGCTCTCCTTGTTCTTCACTGACGTCTCCCAGGTTAGTTGGGGAATAGTCGAGACGAGAATGTAAGAAAGGCATTTTATAACTCATCAAGTAACCCAAGTTTTTCAAATTTTCCAACATTTTTTTGACTAGTTCTCCGTAGACCTCACTCTTTTTTTAATCCCTAAAAAGTTATCACGAACAGTTTTGAATGTTCGCCATGAAGCTTTCTCTGTGTCAGTCATTGTTGTGATGGATGTTTTGTCTCCAAATAGAGTCAAAGCTCTGGATAAAGATGGCGATTGTTTCTATTATTTAGGAGAAAAGTTTTCCGTTATAAGTGATACTCAAGTAAATGAAGGTATTTTTGATGGTGCTCAAATTCTCACTCAATTTGAAGATAAAACATCCATCACAAGAATGACTGACACAGAAAAAGCTGCATGGCAAAGCTTCAAAACTGTTCGTGATAACTTTGAAGGGAATAAAAAGAGTAAGGACCATGGAGAACTATTCGAAAAAATTTTTGAAAATTTGAAAAACATGGGTTACTTGATGAGTTATGAAATGGTTTTCTTACATTCTTATCGCGACTACTCGCCTCTTAACCTCGGAGACCAGATTCTCAACCAACAGAAAAAAGGAGTGAAGGCAGCAGCAGGTACTAAACTAGCGGAAGAAAATGTGAATAAGTGAAAAAGTATGAGCTAAAGCAGCTTCGTTTTGTATACCTGGAAGATACTACGTGGTCATAATTCTTGAATGACACTTTTTACATTTTTTTGCTATCTTTCACCATTTTTGGGAATTTTTGTTTACGATTTCAAAAAAATGTTCGATTTAGGTCAGAATAACTTTTGCTACTATTGTTCATACTCATCCAGTGGGTTTTTCGTTATTTCAATCGTTGCCCTACCATTTTCCTCAATTTGAGCGAAATTTTTCAGGGTAAAGGGACTAACGAACTGCAGATTTGGATTCTGTGGATCAAACTACATAAAAAATTTATTTGATACAAGTCGGAATAAATTTTTATGTTACTTTATTACACCGATTTAACGCGCTTTTACCGATTTTTTGCATTTTTCATCACTTTTTGTCGATTTTTCTCGATTTGAGCAAAATTTTGAGTAGATACGAATAAACGGACTGCAGATTTGGATACAGCGAATCAAACTAAATGAAAATTTCATTTGATGCAATTGAGAATAAATTTTTATGCTACTCTATTACACCGATTTAATGATTTCTAACCGATCTTCTGCATTTTTCATCACTTTTTGTCGATTTTCCTCGATTGGAGCCAAATTTTGAGTAGATACGAACTAAAGGACTGCAGATATGGATTCAGCGGATCAAATTACATAAAAAATATATCTTTTGCAGAACCGAAAAAAATTTTACACGTCTGGATCAGTGGTTGTTTGCAATTCAATTCAAGTTTCCGCCATTTTTCTCGATTTGAACCAAATTTTGGAATTAAATTGGACAAACGGACTTCAAATTCGGATTCAGCACGTCAAAATGCATGGGCGTAGATGGGTCTGGTTTCTTGTACATACCACTTTTTTTTTTGTGTGCCGGTGTAATCTAACTGAAATGAGTACCTTTTTTTGTAAAACACAACATACTACGAATTTTGAATTATATATTTTAACAACTTTTTATCTGGAAAGATACAAATAAAACATGATGCGAAAAGGCAAACATCGAGCTCACAACAGTCTAATTTCAGTTTTTTTTGTTGCATCTAGACAGAAAAAAACGGTCGAAAAATACACGACATTTCGAATTCAATAATAATATGAAATTGTCAATATCATCAGGACCCCTTATCATTCGTAAAATTATAATGAGTATGAGCATGAGCACCTAGCAAATACACTGTTCAAAATCTGCGGAGTGAAAGGCTAGCGGAGTTGAGAGTACAATTTTTCAGAGTATAAAATTAACTCAGTATCGATTACATTCAACTTCGCATACTTTACTACAGCGTAAAATATTGTTAGTATAAGGTTTTGAAGTGCATTCAGAGTGAATATAGGTAATTCGCACAACACAGAAACGAAATCTTAAACTATGCTCAGTCCGGAGTTAAAAAGTCTTGACGAGACTTCTTACGGAGTTGACGTTCGGAGCTGCGTTCGCAGAAAACTTGCAATCACTCTCTTTGGAGTTCTTCGCCACATCATGATGTGGAATTCTTTCTTTACTCGTCTTCTTCTACTCCGCTTGCCGTTTACTCAGAATGGTGAGACTTTTATAGGGTATGCTTTGGGATGGATTTTAACTCCGCTTTTTTAACATTGTATAGTATGAGTATAGTATAGTCGGCAGGTTAGGGACAGCTAGAGAGTGAGACATTCAAGATGAGTATTAGTGGTGCCACAGTACGAGCTCATACTTGCCCACTATACTCCTCTTCGTCAGCTCGTATACGACGAGCCGACTATAATATAAACGAGCATACCGAGTGTACTCGTTACTCCTGTGCTCGTGCATAAAGAGCACTGATATTTCCGCGCGCGAAAATATGAACTTAAATCCTTTTACCTTTGATTACTCCCATTCTGTATCCGAATAAGCAGAATCAGAAAATCTCATGCCAGACTAGCCGACTTTACAGGCAAAATTACTGAGTATGCCGACTTCGGCACGAGCATGCCGACTCATAAAATTCCGACTCAGTACAGGAGTTTAAGGGGGGTGTCACCCCCCTAACCTCCCCGCCTCGCTCCCCCCCCCCCCTCCCTCGGGGGATTAAGCAAGAGAAGAAAGTAAAACGAAGAACAAGAGAATCAATTACAGGTAAAACCCAAATTATGGCAGTTTATTGACTCAAGTACATTTGTCGTACTTGACACGAATACAAAAAGCATATCTTAAGTTCCTATGATGATTTCTGTATTTCAAAATGAAACAGGAGCACCAGAAAAAACGATTCACGACAGTGACAACCAATATTACATTTTAGCTTATCCTTCTTCCAATTGAATCATCGGTGTCAAGGCATGAATTCCTCATAGGGTTCAAGTTAGTTACTATAAAATTACTCATGATTGAGTGACAAGAACCTACTGGAACTTCATCGACTTCATACGGGGTCAAGAAGTCCACCATGCCGCTTACCATGTTTATTTTCGCCCGTGAGTTTGTGCGTTTGGCTTTCTTATAATCATAGATTCCAACAAGAAAATCAGAACTCTCTAATATTGCGAAGACGTCACCATAGGATGTTGATAACACGATTTGTTCATGGGATGGCACGAGTCCAAAGGACTTACGTGCTAAGGACATTCTCAGTGGAATATGATCAGGAAACTTGTATCTTCGGAGTTCAAATATTCGGGAGTGATTCCTGAAGGGAGTGAGTCGAATGAATTCCAGTTCTTCTATTCCACATCTATGTCCGCGAGGACCGGGAAGATGAGTTGGGGGAACCATGGTGGATCTGGTAAGTATAGGACGCTTCGCAGGAACTCGACGCTCAAGTTTGCCAAGTGAAGACGTCCTGGTAGGAGGAATAGGAATGGTCCTGGCAAGAAGAGGTGGAGACCTGGATCTATAGCAAGGCGAAATCATTTCAGGAGGAAGAGACCTGTCAGGAGAATGATGTCTATTAGGATGTGGAGGAGAAGGTGCGCCACAAGGAACACCAGGAATGGGAGCGCCATTCGGTAAACAGTCAAACTGCAAACTTGACACTGCAATGAAAGAAAAAGAAGTACAGTTTTTATTTGTTATATAACGCAGGGAGTAATAAATAATAGGCAAAATATGAAAATTTGGTATGAAAAGTGCGCTGGAAGAAGATAAAGAGTTTAAGAAGAACTGGAGGAGAAGATAGAGGAACGGAAATGAGCAGAAATATTGATTGTACTTTCCTCTGAGAACGTAAGTCGTACTTTCAAAACAAATACTTAATTGTCACCTAATCTCTTGATTTTAGTTTTTCTCACATTGAACATGTTTTGTTAAATCTTTCTTACAAAATTAGGGGAAAATTATGTTTTCCCTGGATTACCGTTTTTTCTTGCGAAATCAACATTTTCATCATTATCTATGATGAATGATTGATGAACCTCATTTTCTCGAAAACTCATGAGCATATTTTTCTAATTAGTGAAAGTTTTTAAGTATGTGCATTAGTTTTTTCTCATAGTTCAATTTTTAATAGTTTTTATTGTATGCATCAATATGGACGAATATTCATAAAAAATTTAGATAATATTACGATCTTGAAAATAGAACTTTTTCAATATCACTGAACTTTCATATCCAGCTCAAATTTCATGTTTTTTCTTTTCAATCAGATTCTCTTACATGACAGAAAACTGAAGGAAAATATACATTATAAGAAACGGTATGCATGCAATTAATAGTTACAAACCAGGATCTTTTAAAATTTAGATCGAAATTTCCTTCAAGCTCATCACACATCTTCTAATGCCGAAAAATCCAAACTCTTTAAAATAAACCGAAAGAAAATAGAAAACATTGCTTTGCCAAGTTTTCTTTGATTAAAAGAAGTGCAGCTCAAAAGTGAGAATTTGAAAGATATGTCTGACAAAATTTAAAAGAATCACCTTCTCCAATATTTGAAATATCGTTAATGAAAGTATAATTCTGGTATTTTTTTACACTCATCTCTTTTAATCCTCAACAGAATTTTCAATCATATTTTTATTTATTCATATTTACCAATGAAATTGAGAATCAATGCCAAATTGAAGGCCAGAGTGTAAACGGTCCCCATTTTTTACGAGAATAGGTATAACTGATTAATGTATTCATGAACGACCTATTCAAGTATGTAACTGATGATTATTCTGAAGTTAGATTATGTAGTAATATGCAATATAATTGTTATCACATTACATTTCATCCTTATCTCTGAAATGATAAGAATTTATTCCAAAAAATCTCATCTCCTTGGAAAAATATTCTCCATGACTTTGCTAAGACCAATATTTGAATTGAATATTTCAATCTCTTCAAGCAAGTAAGAGAAATACTAAACGAATGATGAACAAATGTGGCTTTTCAAAAATTGATTAAAATAATTCCTATGGGGTTCTTTGCAACAAAGTTTTCTTGGAATATTTGAACAAATTTTTTTCCAGAAGTTTTAAGACATATTGTAAAAATTTAAACCGAATGTGTGACTTATACCTGCACGATAGAAGATTTAGAAAAGCGAGAAGTTCCATTTCAAATATCTTTGAGTACTCTGAACAATGAAGGCTAAAAAAATCTCAAAGAATGTGAGGTATAGATGATGGGATTACAGCTGATTAGGAAGAAGAGGAGGGTGAAAGGACATAATAAGAAAAGTGTGAAATCTACAAAAATTGAGGTTTTAATGAAGACTGACATGCAAAAAAGTTTTAAGCAAGATTGAAAAAGCAATATGTGTAGGTATCACACTCATGAAATGCGATAAGGAAACGTGTTTAGTTGAAGATCGTTAAAAATGTTATTGTAATTATAAAATTAATGTCTGCGTACTCTCAATTGTTGAAGGCTGAAACGAAGAATTTGAATTACGTGATAGTTTGACAGGAGGAGAAAGGAGAAAGAAGAAGTAAACAAATTACAGATAAGAACCAACAAATTATAACAGTTTATTGACTCAAGTACATTTCTCATATTTGCAATAATACAAAAAGAATATCTTGAGTTTCTATGATAATTTCAGTACGTCAAAATTGAACAAGAGCACCAGAAAAAACAAATTACGAAAGTTGAAAATCTTGCTACTACAATTTGCTTTCTATATTCAGAAAATACACTGCCTTTCGGAATTTTCTCTCAATTAAACATATAATGTTTCCCTTACAGTTCCTACGATGTAAAAAGATGTTTCAATTAACTGCTGAATTTTACTTGTTTCATGTGACGAGGAAATAAAAAAATAAATATCGAAATTTTCATTTTTTCACCGAAAGTTTATCAACCAGATTGCTGTAGAAAAATTGACACAATACACGTCGAACTACATTTCTTGCTTATTTTAAGTTTGAGAAAATCATCTCATCAGAAAAGAAAGAGTTCGTTACGAAAATTCGGGAATTTTGGGGTCGTGTTCCTAGCTCAAATCATTTTTTTTGTGGGCCTCAGTTATGAATGCAATTAGGGAGAACTCAAGATATAAAAAAAAACGAAAGTAAGAATTTAATGATTATATACCTCATTAAATTTTTGATTTATTGAAGCAATTAATTAATTTCATGAACTGTGAGGACTCTCATAACGTGAAAATTCATTTTCGCAACGCCTACTCCGAAAGTTGACGTTTTCATGCTTCTGTATCGTGCCTAAAAAACCTCATTTGGCCAGACTCTACGCGAAAAAGTGTCACGCATGCGCAGTTTGAAATGACTGAGTTTAGGCACTCATGAAAAAGCTGCGAATGTGCACAATCGTCGATGAGGTGCTTTAAAATCTGGTATTGGCAGTGGCGTAGATAGGGGGTGGGGAGGTTTCAGGCGGGATATATCCCCTCCCCCATTCGGAGTTGGTAATACATGATTTGGGGAACGAAAGAGTGGACTACCTTCGAACAATCTCTATCCCCCCTATGACTCAAAGCTATCTACGCTCCTGGGCATTGATAAGTTTAATCACTGTGATGTTCATACCATCACGCTTTCGCAAGTTGGCATATTTAATGTAATAAATTAGACTTTATATTATATACTGGCGACGTCTGGAGGGTAGTGTGAATATCACTTTGTTCATTGAGAGCAGTTTAGTGTATCAGTTCTGACAGTGGAATAGTGGGTAACTGATGACAGTCTGACAGCTAGTGCTCCAAAATCCGTTTTGTTTGAGGTTTTCAAATTATTGTTTTCTTTTGTTAAAGAATCATTATGAACTTAAACCACTCTGATTTAGAATCTATGAAAAGGGAAATTCTGTGACCTTTTCCAGATATTGTGCAAGTTTCCACGAATGCGTCAGGAATGCGGCTGCCTGAGAACTCAAAAAAGGTTTACAATGCAGCATACAAGCAACTTATAAAGCGAACAACCTCAAAAAAAACATAAAAATTGTCAGTGAATGTATTGTTGGTGTATTTCAATGAACCGGCAGAAACAATTGAACATTCCACTTGTTGGTCTTAGTATTTTTTGAAAGGCAGTCAACTGGATTCAAGGCTAAAAAATCTGCCCGCTGCGAGAGGCAGGTTTTTAAAGGCGAACAACTTTAATACTTTTCATTTTTCTCGCATTTTGCATAGTTTTGCTCAAAAATGGAATTTATCATTTTCTGTAAAATTTTTCACGATATAAACGGAAACCATGCATCTTATGAAAAGGTAGGTATGAATCAAATTTGTAGATCTTTTTAAAATGGATAATTTTGGTTCTCAACATTTTTTTGCACCTTGCATAGTTTGACCGGAAATGTGCATTTTTGTTTTTTCAAAAAGCAACTCCGATGGTTAAAACCAGAACTATTGGTCAAAAATATGATACAATATGATACAATACAATATTATAATTGTTTCGCAAGTTATCGAATTCACAGATTACAGACACACAGACAGACAGACAGGCACCTCCGTCAAACCCGTTTGTTTCTGACTCAAAGGTTCTCAAAACGTGGAGATTTTATTAGATCTGTGAAAGTCATTTTTCGCATGAAAATAATACCCTCTCATTTAGGATGAGAATTTTAAAAATCTTGTTATATATTGACGTTGAGAAATTCCTCAACAACGCTCAAGACTATTATCACATTAATTGTAGGGTGCTCTGGTTGTAGTTAGACAATAAAATCTACGGGAATTGATGGATGAAAATGTGAGATGGAAAAGTGAAGTTTGCCAACGTGAATCACTGGAATTTGAGTTTTTCTATGTGCCTCATAAGGTGGTATGAGTACACAAGAGATCTTGAAAGCAGAGGTGCAGCAAAGTGGCACCATCTGTAGGCGACAGAGACGAATGAATGGAGAAGGCAACTGGAATATCGACTCACGACTAGTTCTCAGAGTCTTATAACTCCTATAGTAGAACGTCTAGTCGTTGTCGAGATGAGAAAAACATATTCAATCTTCTTTATCATGAAATGTTCACGATCTGAGTTCTACAGTGAAAAAGTAGTTTACGAAAACTGTCTTGTTCCCAAAGAATGACCTGATTCGTATATAAGTCCCAATTTGGGAGTTTGTTGAGTCACTAATTCAAAATACTCATCAAGAAATATAAAATAATATTGGTAGAAGCATATTCCGAAAGGCTTAGAAGTCGAAGACGTTAGATATTGCATACGAAATTGAAAATAAAAGATTAACATGAGGAAGAAAGAAGATGGAATAGTAACTGAGATTTGAATTGAGCAATGGGAAAAGTATTTGTACTTGTAGAGAGATAGATGCAAAGAGGATGCCAAGGAAAAGTAAGTCACATTTGCGAGAAGATTGGAGCCCGATAGATAAGAAAAAGTGAATAAATCTGTGCAAGCAAAATATCATTTCGTTCTGTCTATCAAAAGATATAACAATTTTAGTAAAACATCCTCCACGTATAGGAGTCGTGTTCGAGTACTCTCCACAAAAACGGGGATTGTTTCACTGGAATCATCATATCTTTTGATAGACGAGATGAAAGGATATTCTGTTTGCGCAGATTATTTCGCTTTTTCGTTAGGAAAAACTTCTACACTGGAAGTCATCCTTTCTTCCGAATTTACAGGAATAATATTTTTCTGGAATTTATTACCAAAGTATGTCTCAAATTATTATCGTGTCTCAATATCTGATTTTATATATTTTGAATTTTATGAGATTTATTAAAAATCTAACATTTCATTGAAGGGCTATTTGAGTCCCATACTTCCCTTCTATGATGCAGATGTGAAATGTCGGATATAGAGCTCGATCTATTCGCGTGCAATGCACATTAAATAATACAGCCCGTTCATGCTGCTGAATCATGCAAAAGTTATAGAGAGTTCAGTTTCCCCGGATAATAGGATGTCATTAAATGGTCTGTTTTTGCGTCAGATAACATTTAATGGCACATTAAAAAGAGGCATCAGTTCATCAATCAATATTGATTGTGGAGAACATTGAACTTTAGAGCCATGGGAATGATCAAATTTAATTAATCCCGAATAATTAAATATGATTCATGTTCATGCTTGAATGAGATGTATACATAAACTGTTCTTTTTTGCTTCTTTTTGGATGAAATATTCTCTTCCCTTCACCTTAATAAGAAATAAGTAAATAGTTTTTATCTGTAAAAAATGCACACGGTACTTTTTGCATCAACCGCTTTGCAGATGAGAGATTATGATAATTCTGAATCGCGTTAAGAGTGAAGTAATTTGTGAATCAGGTAAAGGACCATATTATAGAACTCCTTATGAATAGGAGTTGTATATTTTACATTATTCAAAAGAAAGGAGAGTTTGAAAATCTGACTTTTTCAGGTCAATTGTTCACCTGATATCTGCTTAAGCTACAGTTAGGACTAAAAATTATACGAATTAACAAGCAATAAATAATCATTCACTTACAAAATAAGTATGACAAGAACAGGTTCAAATATTTTGATTAATAATCAGGACATAAAAACAAGATTTACTTAAGATTAAATTTACAGTTCAACTATTTCGTTTCTTATTTGATCCTTTGTTGTATTGCTTTCATTTTATCTTGAAGTTTTTTCCGGTCATCAGCTAACAGTTTTTTCTCTTCTAGTAATTGTTTTCTTGTTGTGAAGAGTACTGGAAGAACAAATGTTTAATTTATTTTCTGAAATACCAATTGAGTATGAAGTATTATTTTCTAATTTGTTTACAAACCTGTTAAATTAAAAGCGACCAATATATTTGAATCAAATATTAATTCGTCACCAACGTTATATTTCAAAACATCAGCTAAATTTAGTAACTCTTTGATTTATTTATATGTATTATATAATATTGTATATTCATTCCATTTTATTTATTTATTTATTGAAAACCCTTCATTACTACTATTATTGTTAGGATTCATGTGATCATTAGTTTTATCATTTGAAGCAAGGGCTTCATTATTATTATTTAAATTATTTGTGGACTGTTCTCTTCTTTTCCTATTATTATTTAAATTCACCAACGTCACTTCTTTGACAATTGGTTTTTTTCCCCCGGAAACCTATGTATACCAAATTATAAAAATTATACTAAAAAATCTGCAAAATAAAGATATCAATATGAACATCTACTAACAAAAAAAAAACCAGCAAAGAAAATTTGGAAAACCGTTGACCCTAAAAATTCATTAATTGATCAAAATAATTATCTATAAAAATGTTAAATGTATATCGTGAAAAAATTGATTATAACAAAGTGCTACTAATATTTTAACAGGTTTCCCACTGATATCAAGCCAGTATTGGTACAAGATTCTCATTTGTAAATCCTCAGGCTATGTTTGATTGAACCAAGCACTCTCGAATTCCTCCAAAATATCCTTTGATAAATTGTTTTCGAAGGTTAATAAATGTTTTGGTTCATCTTCACCTAACTTCCCTTGCGTTTTTACTTCAGTAACGGATGTTTTTGATATTTATCTTTTATTAAATATATCATAGTCAACGGCAGAAGGATCAAAAGGATATAAGCCTGCAGCTTTGCATCCACTGACAAAAGGATTTTCTTCTTCTTTCACATTATCAGAAACAAACTGTGAAACTAGTGGAAAATCTTCTTTTTTGACTTGGGTAAGATTTTTAGATTATTGATTTAATTCATAGAACACAATGTTTATTTTGCAGTTCACAAATTTTTAAGGTTAGTTTTTTATTTATATGAAACTTTCAAATATATGTACTTACTCAAATTGAAGTTTATGGCAATTTACACTGTATTAATCTTTATGTTACTTTTCTATGAATACCTAATAATTATTGACAAGAAATTGAATAATTATTAGCCTCACATGTTGCTGTTTCATGATTACGGACCATGAAAAAATGAATTTTCGGGGGCATGGAACACTAAATATAATGTTCCATAAATACGTACTATTAAAAAATTCGTGTACGTATTATGAAACACCTTAACAAAAAATAAATACTTTATTAAACTACTGAAAATTCGTTATCTGTAGTTAAGAATATTATCATATGTTCCATAAACTAGGACAATGTTCCATAATATGGACTTTTACATTGATTTATGGAGTAATACTATGCAAACATTGAACCCCGAATCCTGTCTCTGTCGGTAATTTTTAAATCGGCTGAGAGCTTCATTGGAGCTGTGTCAGATGGCACCACAGGAATCACTGTTCACAACATGCTAGAATCACTTATGCACTTGCATCGCCGCGCCGGGATGAAAGTACTTCACACTGCTATAAACAAATTGACTTTATCAGTCATCAATAGATCAATTTCATCAAGTACAACGGGCGAAAATACGTGCGTTGCGAAAACAAAGTTTTATCATTTGGTATTCATAATTGGACACAAGGTTCAGCTCTTCAATTTTATTCAAGTATAAATGGACGATAGCTGGCCATATCCTACTTCATCCAGCTTGCGTGGGTCAGCCCATGCGTGCTGCTGACTACTTGGTCTGACTGCATATACTGTTGTTTCACGTAATTTTTGTCACGCTCAATTCCATTCGTAATTACGCTTCTAATTATTGGTTATTCACAAATTTGTTTGTAAAACATGCATGATCTTAAATTCAAAATTAGAATCGTTCATGTTCCCTTGCACCAAAGGTTCCGTGCGTGACTCGAAACAACAACTAGGATATGTAATTTCGAAGCATTTTGCATAATTTTCTGTAAATAAGGAAAGTATATTGATACACTCAAAAAACAGTGATAGGATACAAGGTTTTCAGAGGGAGAAAGTCACCGCAAGATTCACATCACAAACAAAGTGACTAGTTATATTTATCTTTACAGATTCAAAATTTTACTTTCTCCCAGCCAGGCGCGCAGCCGTGAAGGGGGCTCAAGCCCCCCCCCCCCCCCCATTCGGAAATTCACTCTACGTAACGCTGAATCTAAGCCTTGTGCCATTTGCAGATAGCTTTGCGAGCCCCC
>WSXT02024272.1:0-13996 GCA_011762715.2 Neuroterus valhalla | reverse complement strand
AGCAATGGTTCTCACACCTCCTTTGGAGCCCGTTCGGTTATGTGGTATACTTCCAATTGCTTTCCTAGCCTCAGCCGGAGTACTTCCGCATAAATTTTATAGCCTCCTCACGTGAGCGTGATACCCCTATACTCCTCTACCTTATTTTCCTCTCCTTTCTCAATTAACGGTACTACTCGCCTTGTCCACCCTTTCTTGGGTCCCCCTTCCGGCCCCACCTCCCGCCTCCCCCTTTCTTCCCTCGCCCTTTTCCCCTCCCCCCCCCCCCCCCCAGAAAAGACTTGAAATATTTTTTCCATTCCAATCTCCTCATTTATACCCTTCTTTCCCCTCTTTCCCTGTTTATAACTTCCGATTCCCTCCCTTCCCTTACTGCTCTCTCAACTCCTTCTATCTATCTTACCTTCTCCTCCTGCCTCTTCCCGCTTAACATCCTTTCGTGCGCTCGTTTCCTTCTATTAAGTTCTCTTTTCTCTTATTCCCCTTTCCTCAATTTTTCTCCACCTTTCAAAAATACAGTTGGAAAGCCTATGAAATCACACGTCTAGTAATGTCAAACAGAACTTTTTAAAATCTCTTGAAGAGGATACAGCACGTGATAAATTTAAGAAAAAAAAATCTAGATTTTTGAAAACATTGTACCTCGTCTCTAACTTTAAGCACGACCTATGGAAATCGTTGCAAAAATCTGAAAATTAGGAAACATAAAGTTTGTTATTTTATCTTCAATCTGAGCCGAAGAAACTTGAGAAATCTTTATCGGTTCCCGAGATACGATTAAAAATGTTCAATCGTATCTGAGTTCAATCGTATCTCCCTCATTCTTTCGATTCTGCTCATCGGTAATTTTTATTCGAAACTATTGAAAATATCTAAAATTATTTATTGTTTTTTTTTTCATAATTTAAAATATTTTGAATCAGAATTTGAGCATTTTGTTGAAAGTTCAACTGTTCAGCTAAGAGTTCGACTATTTTGTTGGAAATCCGTCTTTTTATGTTGAAAATTTTGTAAAACAAAGAACGGATAGTATTGAGGGAGAAACTAAGGTTGTCAACAATGGATGACGAGGGGCCCAAACAGACTTAAATTGGTATAACGTATGTTATGGGCGGCCCTAAACAATAAAGCATGACATACGTTGCAGGTTTGCGTACTGCGTAGTAAGAAATTAGCAGAACAGTGGAAAGAGACAGTGTGCACTACACACTGTACATTCGAGCGATCACCGTTTCGCTGAAAGCGTCATCGTTTTGCAAGTTCACAACGCGTGTATAGAAGTTCCATTTAAAAAATTATCTTTGGAAATGTAGTAGAATTTAGGTATTCAAATTAAAGTAATTAAATTCCAGACTCATGGGTTTCTGGTGTTAGGTACCCAGCACAAGGAGCGTGTACCTTGTTTAATTTTTCGGTCTAGCGCATCGGTCCAACTGGAGCGAAACGGGTGGCCAATAGTTGACAGGCACTTTCCATCTTCCTCTTTCTTTTCTCTCTTTACAATTATGCTTTTGACTACAAACGAGGCTTCCATCAACAAATTTTTATTTGAATGGAAATTTTGTCAACTTAAGATATTTGAACGTTGTTTCTGAAGGAGTTTTGAATTTATTTTAGAAACTAATTAAAAATTTTGGGTAAAAATAGATCCGCTCATGCTGAGTGGTATAAGGCCTCATGTTCGATGAAAAAGGTTTGGTGGAAGAAAATAAACTTGGTAATCTGTCAAGTTGTTTGCTATAAACAGATCTTTGCAACAAATACCCAGTATGACGGATTATGTTTTTGTGAAGTATATTTATGCATCGAAATCGCTCGTTTAGAGCAATGTGGTGAAATGGATCCATAAGAATATGATATCCGATATAATTCGGTAAATTTATTAACAATTATTATAAACAAATGTATGATTTTAACAGTTTTAGACAGAAACGAACCGAGTTCTCTTCGGATTGTCTCCGACTCTCATTGCCTGTGATACTTTTCGATATATTTTCGTCATTTGATATAGTTTGTTAAATTTATTACAACTATCATAAACAAATGCATGACTTGAACAGTTATAGACAGAAATGAACCGAATTTTCTTCCGATTGTCTTCGAATTTGATTGCCTGTGATCCACTTTGATGTATTTTTATCATCTGATGTGATTTGTTGAATTAATTAATAATTATTATGAACAAATGCATGATTTGAACAGCTTTAGGCAAAAATGAACCGATTTTTCTTCCGATTGTCTCCGAATCTCATTGTCCGTGTTCCACCTCCATATGTTTCTATCATCTCATATAATTTGTTAAATTTATAACCAATTATTATTAACAAATGTATGATTAGAACAGTTTGAGGCAGAACTGAACCGAGTTTTCTTCCGATCGTCTCCGACTCTCATTGCCTGTGATCCACTCAGATGTGTTCCTGTTATCTGATATAATTCGATAAATTTATTAACAATCATTATAAACAAATGCATGATTTGAACAGTTTTAGGCATAAACGAACCGAGTTTCCTCCCGATCGTCTCTGAATCTAATTGCCTGTGATCCACTTTGATGTATTTTTGTCATCTGATGTAATTTGTTAAATTAATTAGCAATTATTATAAACAAATGCATGATTTGAACAGTTTTAGACAAAAATGAACCGATTTTTCTTCCGATTGTTTCCGAATCTCATTGTCCGTGTTCCACTTTGATATGTTTCTATCATCTCATATAATTTGTTAAATTTATAACCAATTATTATAAACAAATGTATGATTAGAACAGTTTGAGGCAGAAATGAACCGAGTTTTCTTCCGATTGTCTTTGAATCTAATTGCCTGTGATCCACTCTGATGTATTTTTTTCATCTGATATAATTTGTTAAATTTGTTTACAATAATTATAAACAAATGCATAATTTGAACAGTTTCGGGCAGAAAAAAAATAAATTTTTTTTGACAGTCTTCGAATCTTACTGCCTGTGATCCAATCTGATGAATTTTTCCAGCTGATAAAATTTGTTAAATTTATTAACAATAATTATAAACAAATGCATGATTTGAACAGTTTCCGGCAGAAATGAACCAATTGTTCTTTCAATTGTCTTCGAATCTCATGGCCTGTGTTCCATTCTGTTGTATATTTTTCATCTGATTTAATTTGTTAAATTTATTAACAATTGATAAACAAACTCCTGATTTGAACAGTTTTAGACGGGAGCGAATCGAGTTTTCTTCCGATTGCTTTTGAATCTGATTGCCTGTGATCTACTCTGATGTGTTTTTGTCATCCGATATAATTTGCTCAATTCGTTAACAATAATTATAAATAAATACTTTATTTGAACAGTTTCTGGCAGAAACGAACCGAATTTTCTTTCGATAGTCTTTGAAACTTATCGCCTGTAATCCACTCTGATGTATTCTTTTCATCTGATATAATTTGTAAAATTTATGAAAAATTTAATAAACAAATTTATGATTTGAGCAGTTTTAGGCGGAAGCCATTCGAGTTTTCTTCCGATTGTCTCCGAATCTTGATGCTTGTGATCCACTCTGATGTGTTTTTGCAATCTGATTTATTTCGTTGAATTCATTATCCATAGTTATAAACAAATGCATGATTTAAACAGTTTGGGGCATATATGAACCGAATTTTCTTCTGTTTCGAGCTCTTTATTGTAGAATAAATCGTTCTTGAAATGAGAACTGGAATCATGAAATTTTCCTAATGGAAATTTTGTTCGAATGATTCGTTTATACAAATATTGAATGATATTTTGAGCCAAAAAATATCAATGAGCATCACGGGCAATGATATTTAAAGAAAACCGTAAAAAAATTCGGTTCTTTTCTACCTTAAACTGTTTCAAATCATGCATTTGTTCATAATTATGGATAATAAATTAACAGATTATATCAGATGACAAAAATACATAAATGTTTATGACAGGCAATGAGATTCGAAGGCAAAAAGAAAAAATTTGGTTCGCTGCTGTCTGAAACTGTTCAAATCATGCATTTGTTTATAATTATGGTTGATAAATTCAACAAATCATATCAGAAGACAAAAATACATCAAATTGGATTATTGGCAATAAAATTCTGACACATTCAGAAGAAAACTTGGTTCGTTTTTGCCTAAAACTGTTCGAATAATGTTTTATTTTTATTAGTTATTGTTAATAAATTAAAAAAATAATATCGGATACCATATTTTCATGATCAGATTTCACCTCATTGCTCTTAACGAGCGATTTCGATGCATTAGTTTACTTCACGAAAACATAATCGATCTTACTGGTGTTCGTTGCAGATATTTTTTTATAACAAATGACTTTACATATCAACCAATTTTTTCCCTTCTGCCGAACTTCTTGCATAAAATCTGCGACCTGATACTACTAAGAAGAATTTCTACCGAGAATTGAAAAAAAATTCTTAAATCAACATTTTTTCTCGCTATTGGCAGCTCTATAAGAATAGAACATTATTTTTCCAAAAATATTGTTGGCAGCGGCCCTAAGGAGTATGTCTACAATAAATTATGTTTTTCACGCAATGAAAAAAAATGAAGCAAGTTTGCTTATTCAAAAATTGAAAACTAAATGCTTCAATATTCATAAACCTTTTAAAAACAATGTATGCTGATCAGATGACATGTAACGCTTGACCTCTTTGTATCCTAATTACTGAGACCGAAAATTTTGGTTTGATGTAGCATACCAGTAATTTGGGCTAAAGGCAAAGCAATTCCGTAAATTGACTTGTCGTATTTTATTACAACCATATTGCATTTCAGCTTTGATTTTCGGCATTAAAAGTATGAAAACCAGGTGAACAATGCGATATTGACAACGTGTATTTGTCTGATGGGACTCGTCCGACCACGAACGCGTTAATAAAATGAATTTTCCAATAATGGTCCAATAACCAATAAACGATGTGGTTCGTCGAAAGTTACATATTCTCTGTTTTTCAGGAGTTACAAACGTGGAAATGGGGAAGCGTGCTCAGTGAAGGCACTCAGCGTCAATGCGAATTCCAGTGGTTTCGAAAACATGAGGTCTGAAACACAAACAACAAACTGAAAAGATCAACGAACATCATCTGTTTTATCGCGAAGAGAAGGAGCAAGCTTTCGAGTTAGTCAAATTTCGTCCAAGTAGACGCTAATTTTATTATTATTTCAATATGCAGATATGTGTCAAACCAGAACCCGAGCCAGAACCTAATATTATTTAATGTGATTTCTAAAGTTTGCAGCAAATATTTCCATTCATTTTGACTTGAAAACCAGATAACTGCGGATTCTCATCATTGGACCTAGACGTATTGATGATGTTCGATAAGATGCTGTCTCGATATTGTATCGGGAGATATCGGTTGTGTCTCGAACCGGTATCGGTATTTGAAACTTCAGTATCGGCTTAGTGTCGTATCGAATTATTCTTGGATGCAACTTAGATTCAAATTAAGAAACTGCTCAGAAATGCATGGACTTCCTTTTTTGCTTCAAACTATTGCAAATATTCGATAAAAAAAGTCGAAATTCCGAAAATTTTTGGACGACTGTTTATTATTCATGTTATTTATAAGTTTATTCTACCCAAAAAAACTTTTCAAAAGTCCGTCGCGTACACTTAGTTAAGTCAAAGGTATGTCGGAAGATATTGATATTTTTATTAATCATAAAATTGACACAGGCATATCAGTCTCTCATCTGCCAGGTTTTCATAAAAGTTACCAATTTAACGATAAATCATTATAAAATTAAAATGATAGGAAAGGGGTAGAGCTTCAAAAATTAACAAATTTATATTGATCGTAAGATTGTAAAAGATTTTAAAAAATCAATAAAAGTTATGAAAAACGGGCAGATGAGAGACTTGATATGCCTGTGTCAATTGTAACTAGAGAAGAAAGATAAAAGTTGTATTCTTTCTAACAAAGTATGCGAATAATTTTCAGCGTCAAAGATCAACGGCATTAGATTCAATCCAGTTCACGAAGGAAAATAGTTTAAATATTATTTATTCAATGTTCTCTCCCTTTTTATGACTTATGGAAATAATAATATCTTCCGACATATCTTTGAAGATAATTCCTAACTAAGTGTATGCGACAGATCTGGGTCTTTTTTGGATTACATTATTACGAAATTTCTCTCATCTCCCCCAATTTCCTTTGGAAAGTTTTTTTGGGGATCTGGATATTTTTTTGAACACTTACAAAATGTCATGCCTGCTCGATGAATGAATAACTCTGGCCAGTGGTATCACTCCTAATTTTATATCCTTTAATTTGATTGACCTTTGGTACACACTTTTAGTGTCAGGAACTGAAGGTCAAGTTCGTTAACGAGCTATTCTGGATAAAAGTTTTCAAAAAATATAGTAATGGTCAGAGTAATGGCATTTTCAAAATTCCAAAATTCAAACAAAACTGAGAATTTTTACCCAGACAACGCAAGATATGAAAAAAAGTTAAATGAACAAAAAATGTTTCTTTATTGGAGGCCTACAAGATGATCAATACAACTTTATGATTTTACTCGAAACATCAAATATTCAAAGTTTGGTCGCACAAAAAATAATGAAAAATACAAAGTTTTATTTTTTGGTGAAAGTATATAAAAACGGGAAAACAGATATTAACAACAATTGTGCAAACAATGAAGATCTTTAAATTTGGTAGAATCTGCTTTTTTACAGGACAAGTAGTTCTTTCTTCATTTATAAAAAAACCATATTTATTATGAAAAAATGGAATCTTCGGGCAATTGACACAAGCTCTGGAAAAAATAAATGCACAAAAGTTCTTTACCAGAAGAATATCTTCAAATGTGTCATCATTTTTCCCATTGGACGCGAAGTTTTTGTTTCAATCGTAAAGAATAAAATAAAACATTAGAAATTAAAGTTCCAGAAAAAGTACACAACATATGAAAAAAAATGGAGCAACAAAACTTCTTTACCGTTCTGGGAAAATTTAAATCAAGTGCGCAGCACGAGACACGCGATAAGCTTATCACCGAGCGCGAAGCGCGAGACCCGACAGTCGCGCGACGTAGGCGTGCTCAATCCTACGAGCGAAGCGCGCGATGAGAACGTGCCCACGCAGCGTGCAGATTTTATATTATACGGATGAATCATCGCAGGATAAATTTATTCTTATTTCATGAATTACCATAAATTTTATGAATTGCCACAAATTGTATATATCATTACAGATCTCATAAAAAAACCATAAATTTTTTAATTTTCCATGAATGTCATAAGTTTCCGAAAATTCCCAAAAATTTATTACATTCTCTTAAATTATATAAATTACAATGAATATCATCAATAACCACGAATTAAATGAATTTCACAATTTTTTTTTCATTCATGGATCACCAACAATTTTTTTTCAATTCTCATTAATTTACTTAATCTGGAACTCCTCAGAACTCCTACATCATCCTAATACTCTGATGTTACTCGATTACTTGACTATAGTTTTCATCATCTGCTCCAAGAAAATGTATAAGGAGTCACAGCTGATGGAAAAGTTACTTCTCAAAAACCTAAACACATATTTTATTTTTCGATTTATTAATGAATTCTGAAAATTGGGTAATTTGTCGCGAGTTGAAGTGAAAAAGGAGATCAATTTTTGATTTTAGGAAAAATTAGTTTCACATCAATTTCGGGAACAGTAAAATATACAAAATATATTTTCCAATAAGGACAAGATGCGCAATGAAATTTTGTATTGAAGTGTACTTTTAGGAATTGGAAATTTGGGACCTCATCTTCGAATGTCCAGGGTTCACCCTGTTCTCTAAAAACTAATTTTACGTTCCCACCTGTGATGATCCGGCAGCTCAATTGACGTACCAGACTGCCAGCTCTGACGCGAAAGAGATAGAGGATCAGAAGTACGGGTGTGAAAGGGACATTTCGAAGGAACAGCTTTCCTTGTCTCGCCATCGCGAGCGAGCACAGGTGCGAAAAGGACGGATTGGACTTGCCATGCGGGAGAATCCTGAAAACTATCAATTTCAGTCCAACATATTCAATTAGGCATCATAAGGCTGAATAAGACAAGGTATGAATGCACGGGTATATAATTTGAACCCTTGCTTTTGGTCCTGGCAAAGGCTTTGTTTAATTTATATAAGCAAATGAAAAACGCGTTTCGGTAATAAAATTCTAAACATTTTTGTGTTAACCTTAGAGTGATCGTTGGCGCTCGTTTCTCTTACCTTCGGCCAACTACCACTGGCCAGGGTGTTTGTATCTATCTGAGATTCTAGACACTTGGGATGTAAAGTTAAAAATAAATATCCATTTTTTCACTTTCACACTATTACGTTTTTGATTTTATCATCGCTGTCTCCAATCTCTCTGCAATCACATTCTCAGTTCATGATTATTATTAACAATGTGCCCGATAGGTTAAACGTATATACGGAAATAGCTGACGCCAAGCAAGTAACTGAACAGCAATGGACGTACTATACAGTAAATGCATGGCTGTAACGTACTATAGCAAAAGTGTCAAAATTTTGTGGCACATTCTTGGCCTATGTTGCTTTCCTCCACCTAACATCCATCCGCCAAGTTTTTGTAGTTGAACGTGCCATGAGGAATTTCGTTCCAAATGGGCGTAGTATACGTTTACAGGAGTAGAGGGGAAGAGGAGAAATGGAAACTTATAAGTAGTCATATTGGAAAAAAGGAGACGGGCTAGTGACCTATATGCATGGACAGGAGATCAGGGAGGATACTAATGAACCTGCTAGGAAGAGCAAGGTGGTCCATCAGTAATGGGAATGCAAATGGGAATGAAGTTTGTGGAATAACGTTCACAAAGGAAGGCGAGATCGTAATCTTTTACGTTCCAGCAGAAGAAAGAGTAAGGAAGCTCATATTTAGATTGGACGTGGGTTATGAGATAGGCTCTGAGCCATTCCCGATAATAGCAAAATGGGAAGAAGGAGATCATAATCATTCTACAGGGAAGGAATGAGAAGGAAAGATGAGAAAGGAAAACACGAAGCGCTGGGAAAAAGAAAAGATGAAGGAATGCGGAGAAACAATGAAGAACGAGAATCGAAGAGATATAGAAGATAGAGAGATAGACAATATAAACGGAAGAATGAAGGGCGTGGTTGATAAATTAAAAGGTGCGATGGGACGAATAAAGGAGGGGGACATAGAAAGATAAAGTAAGCGGGATAAGAAATTTTAGAAAGGTAAAGAAAAAAGAAAGGGAGCCAATTAGGATATAAAAATGAATGAATGGACGGAGTTATTTAAAGGGCTGTCAGAAGGGGATGAAAGAAAGGACAGAGGAGAAGTGGAGAAGGCAATAGAGAAAAAAAGGGAAAGACAGAAACGATATGAGCAGAAGGGAAGTAAACGACATAATAGATAGGCTTGAAAGAAATAAGTTGACATGAGAGGATCTCATAGATAATCAAGCTCTGAAATAGGAGAGGGAGGTGCGCGAGAAAAGATGTGGAAGATATGTGGCGAAGTATGGACAGGAGAAGGAATGCCTGGACAATCGAGGACGGGTTTAGTAATTCCGCTAATAATACAAGGAGAGGGTAAGCAGGTATAGATTAATGAAGGTATCACTCTGATGTCGATGTTATTCTCGTTCTTCTACTCCTCTCATATCTCTCGTGTTGGTCTGAGCCCTGATAGAATTCTTTAAAAAAATCCCTCCACTCCCCACTTCTGAAATTCGATTTCATCTTCTTCCTACCCTTTCTAAACCTATTTTATTATCTTTTACACGTACACCTCGGTCTTGAGACTTCTCGACTCCTCTTCCAGATCCTCCCCTCTTCCATGCTCTTTTATTTTCCATATCCACCAAGACTTCTTCCTCATCTCCACGTACTCCTCTCTCTTCGTGATTCCCTGTTTCCGCATGTTGTGCTTCCTTTTCACGCTTCTCTTCATGTTTCTACATTCTTTAGCTCACCACGGTTTCATCACTTCTTTTTTTTTATCATTTCTAAACCATTCCTTTCGCATACATCCTAGCACCTTCACTCCCAGATTTCCTCATATCCCTTCCACCAACTTTCCTTCAAAACTCACTTCTCCTAGCTGCTCCTGGAATTTCTCTTCACCGTCCCCATCAATATTTTTTTCTCTTTTATTAGGAATTGCATCAAAGGACGATCTCAGTAAAGCATTCAAACCGTCTTCTTGCTTACAAGAAATCATGCGATTGAAACGTATGATTCAAAGGGTTAGTTTTTGAAGGAAGAAGGGTATTTCTTAATACTGGCACATAGGATGGAATCCGGAAGTCGGTTCTATCAATTCGAGGCGAAAAATCTTTCAGGTGCCATAAGAACACACCTAATGAATTTCCAATGACCTATTCAATGTATTTTTACGCTTAAAGAAAAGTGTTCGGAATAAAATCAGGATAGAAAATTGATTTTCTAGTGTTTCACGGCCTTAGAAAACAAGTACACCATTTCTTCTTTATTTAATATTTTTGAAATTACTCATACACCGAATGCAGAAAAGTTTCATATCAATTTCGGGAACAGTAAAAGATACAAAATATATTTTCCAATAAGGACAAGATGCGCAATGAAATTTTGTATTGAAATGTACTTTTAAGAATTGGAAACTTGGGACCTCATTTTCGAATGGCCAGGGTTCACCCTGTTCTCTAAAAACTAATTTTACGTGCCCACCTGTGATGATCCGGCAGCTCAATTGACGTGCCAGACTGCCGGCTCTGACGCGAAATAGATAAAGGATCAGAAGTACGGGTGTGAAAGAGACATTTCGAAGGAACAGCTTTCCTTGTCTCGCCATAGCGAGCGACCACAGGTGCGGAAGGGACGGATTTGACTTGCTATGCGGGAACATTCTGAAAACTCTTAATTTCAGTCCGACATATTTATTTAAGCATCACCGGGCTTATTGAGAAAAGGTATGAATACACTTAAATGTAATTTGAACCCTTGCAATAAGCTCGTTGAATCTTTGGTCGTGGCAAAGACTGCGTTTATTTTATACAAGCAAATAAAAGACGTGTTCCGGTGATTATGAACATTCTTGTGTTAATCTAAGCATGGTCGTTGGCGCTCGTTTCTCTAACCTCCGCCCAACTGCCGCTAGCCAGGTTCACAAAATATTTCAATAATGCGAAATAGGCCGGCAAGCAGGGCTGAATTAAAGGCAAAATTTGACGATAAATGCAATGTTTTTCAAACTTTGCAGCTACAAAAAAAGTACTTCCTCAATGAACAATGTTGATACGAAACCCCGTCAGAGGTCAGAAACATGCATATTTAAAAAAAAAGCCATTTTGTTGAATAGACGCTTGAGGAAAAATTAAATATTTCTGCTTATAGAATAGTACATTGAATGTAGTCGTCCAATATGGAATTTAAATTTGCAACGAATTTGAAGGTCCGGAACATGTTTATTTATGGATTAATTGATGTTTTGTTAATGACTTTTGGGGAAAAATTATAATAAAGTTGCAAACTTGCATAATGATTCAAAATATTGTTTAGTACTGAACGCAAGATTTTCAATCTAATTGTTTTACACGCTACATGCAGTTCTTTATATTCGTCGATTCTCAATTTTTTTTTTAAGTATAGCTTATTTAGAAAAATGTGATAATTTTGCGAAGCGATTGCAATTGTTTGATTGAATGCTACGTATGTAGCGTTGAGTTTGCAACCCAATACGTGCTCGGGCATTGGTTCAAATTCCAAATATTAAAATTTTTAGTCCTTTCATTTTTTTCTCATTTTGAAAAAAAGGTAATTAAGTTCCAAATGGGGGTATGATTAAAAAATGCCAATTTGGGATGCAGTTAAAAATTGCAACTCAATTGAAGATTGGGATCGTATGGATTAATTTACAAGTTTAAAATTTCGTACCTCTAGAAGAAAGTTTTCTGCCTGGTGTTTTTTGGCCAGTTGGGAGAAAATATCTTGAAATAACCCCCCTAACCTTTTCTTTATTTCAAAGCATGCTTTTTAGAAATTATACGGATAACAATTTTACTCTAAATAAAATTACAGAACAATAGTAATAGAACAACAAACGAATTGTTTTTTTTTTTAATCTCGTTCCCTTGCGGCCAGTGAATAAACTAATGAATTGCATGCCACCATTTTGAGAACTATCAAAGTGTTAGTGTGTTACTAAGGTATTTGTAAAAAGTGTATGAATGAAGTAGTCCTGATGGAGTCTGACGCTATCTGTTTTATTGGTGACTCAAATATTCCAATTGGTAATACGGATCAAGTGAGAAACAAGAAGTATTGAAACTCTGATTAGTGGGATGCCTCAATCTCCTGCCAACATGCCAACAGCACGCGGTATTCCCGGTCACTCACCCATCCAAGTACTAACCGCGCCAACACTGGGCAACTTCAGTGATTGGACGGGAACTGATTTTTCGAGCGTGGCATATATTGCATTGAATATTGCAATAATTATTATTGATAAATTGTGCATGAAAAGAATTTTAAAACAAAATAAAGGAATTTTTTTTCAATTTGGAATAGATGAAAAAGGAATAATGCACTTCGAAATAATTGGATAAGTGTTACATCTCGATATCATTAAATAAACGGAATCGAATACTTGATTATTTAAATTGACCGTTGTTTCTATAGAATTTGACCATTTTGAATTATATTCATAAGGCTTGTACTATTTATCATTATTTACTTCTTATTTCAACAAACAGTCCAACAAAATCTTCGAGTTTTTAAATCAAAATATATACATTCATTCTGGAAAATTGTAATTTCAGTTATAAAGCTATAAATATTTTTAATCTAGGTACGAACAATCGCAAACGCGAATAGTTTTATCAAACACCTTTATTTAAAACATATCGATTGTTTTAAAATTTGTCCAAATTTTCTGTTTTTTCAAAAGTTTTTTCTTTTTGTTTTACCTATCAAATTCTATGTTGAAATTTCGAATTCTTTGTTTTCGGTTTAAAAGGGATTTATATGAGTTTGCAGTAGAATCTTTGTTTGATGTTTATTACTTTTCGAGAAAATTAGTTTTCATATTTGAAAATGCTTGAGTGCGCGCTGAAACTAAAACTTTTGTAGCAAATCCATTAGAATGGCATAAAAATCGCAGGAAAAGTCATTTGTTTCTATTGAAGATTGATTAAATCTAACTATTCCAATTGTGGTTGAAAATTAAACTATTTATCAGAAACTTTGTTTACGTTTCCGATCTGGGAATAATGTTTTCATCTTGAAATTTAAATAATGATTTTTTCCATCGTTGAAAAGTAATCTTTTCCTGTTGTAATTTTCATCTTCCAGTGAAAATGAATTTTTTTTTCGAAAAAAAGAATTATCTTGGTTGAAAATACATTTTTTTTATTGCGAATCCGTCTTTTAGCACTATCTTGTAAAACGATAAAATTTCGAAAGAAGACTACAGATTGGGACAATAAATAAAAACATAGAAATAGGGTGGCGACAGAAATACTCGAATTATACCAAGGGGTAAAATGAAAAGATTATGTACTATGTATATAGAAATTATTTTCTCATGCTATAAGCAATTTTTTTCGAAAATGAGTCAGTCGGTTTATGATTGATATCGATTTGTTGTCTCTATTGTATACTTTTACAAGCTTTTACAATATTTCTGTGCCCTCCCTAATCATATCATTATAACTAGAATATACAATTTCCCTCTCAACTTTACATGTAGAAAAATAACTGTTATATTCTAGATCAATACAGTTTAACCAAACTCTCGCTTTCCCATATATATCGTCCTCCCTTAGATATTTGCATGCTTTTTAACAGAATTAAATTATGCCTACGTCACCAAACTTAGGGTTTTCCGACATTACTACATTGGAGTTTGGTTGGTTCATTTCCTTACACTCTAAATTGCTTGGAATGAAACTTCATTCTCTTAGAATGAAAGTTCATTCCATGTAACGACTGAAAAATGTTCATTCTCTTAGAATGAAATAATTCATT
>WSXT02024261.1:0-13998 GCA_011762715.2 Neuroterus valhalla | reverse complement strand
ACTCCGTCAATTCTGTTTTTATCAAAGAAAATCATGAGGATAAATTGTTTCACTTTTTACCTACTATAAGAAACCGTACTTAGGATTTCTGAGTTTCGAAAAAAAAAAATCCAAAAAAATTTTCAAAATGCTCCCCCTCTTTTATTTGTGATCCATAATAGCTGCTTAACGAACTCAACTTGTATTTTTGGTCCCTCAAAATGGGTTCCAAAGCACGATCAAATATAATCATTCTTTTGATAGTTATCAAGTTCACAGATTACTTGTCTATCCTTTTTGTTTGTGCCATCAAAATTGGAATTTTTTATTTTTTGAGAAAATTCAAAAAGTTGTATCCACAGTCTTGTAGGGCTCCCAAGAAGAAAAAATTTTTTCTCTCTGACCTTCTTTTCAATCTTGCGTGATTTGGCCGAAAATCTCAATTTCTTTTATATTTTTTATTTTGAAAATGCCACAACTCCGTCAATTCTGTTTTTATCAAAGAAAATCATGCGGATAAATTGTTTCACTTTATACCTACTATAAGAAACCGTACTTAGATTTTTCGAATTTCGAAAAAAAATCCAAAAAAATTTTCAAAATGCTCCCCCTCTTTCATTTTTGATCCAAAATAGCTGTATAACGAACTTAACTTGTATTTTTGGTCCCTCAAAATGTGTGCCAAAGGGCAATCGAATCCGATCATTCTTTCGAAAGTTATCGAGTACACAGATTACAGACTACAGACTACAGACAGACAGGCAGACACCTTCGTAAAAACCATTTTTTCGGACTCAGGGTGTCTCAAAACGTGGAGATTCCATCAAATCCGCGAAAGTGAATTTTCACATAAAACCAATACCTTCTCGCATTCAGAATGAGAACGTAAAAAGGAAGATTACCACAAAATACAGAGGTTAAGATTCCTAACCCCGTAGAAGGAAGGAAGCATAAACAAATATAGAAGATAGAAGAAGTTAGAAATGCAATTTTATATAGTTACATAGATTTTTTATATGTGTTTTACGGAGCATATGAAATTATGCGCTATTATGCAAAAATTCCCATATTATGCGAATCTCCCTATATTATGCGACAAAAATTGGAATTATGCGTTTTGATGTTACACTAATCTGAGTACATTTGACATGGATACTTTATGCATGATGAAAACTATTAGTTGTTACTGAATTTTAGGGATATTATGCGATTGGGCGCATTGTATAAACTGAAAGTTCTCATGGATATTCTTTTCAAATTTATTTATATGTTATAAGACAACCTTATTTATTTATTCATATTCCTAATTTTATTTTGCCAATGTTGTTATTGCAGATTTTCAGAAGCATTTCCCGCAGACAAGTGAGATCATTTGCGTTATCCCGCATAAAATATTTCTATGTAACGACTTTACCACACAAATAAACGAATCATCCTAATAACTGCATTTTCAAGGTTGATGGTAAAGCATCTTTCATTAGCAAGAGTATTTTACATTAAAATTAGCTACAAACTATGACGTTTCAATTAGATAGATAATATAGTGTTTTTTTAATGATTCAAAGAGAACTTCATGGTATTTAAAAAAATGTCTTAGGATTATTAGAATTTCGAGGGTTTAGGAAAAACATTTATTCCTAAAAATAATTCTGAAAATTTTGGAAGTCATCTTTTTTGCTGAAAAATTCAACAGATTCCATTGGATATTCCTCCTTTCTTCTGCTTGAGGATTCCTTTTTCTAGATAAAAAATTTGTCTCCCTCTCGGTGAAAAATCAATCTGTTCTGGTTAAGTTGTGAAATATTCCTTCGAAAATTCAACTGATCGACTGAAAATTAACTATTTTGTTACATGTCATTTTTCATGTTTGATTAAACTCTCTTTTATTTTAAATTGGAATCTGTTGTGTTTGAAATATCAACTATATATTGCATTTTATTCTGTAAATTTCACTATTTGATTAAAAAATCATATTTTTTAAAAAATTTGTCTTCTTCAATTTTTTGTCAAAACTTAAATTACATTCTTGAAAATTGAACAATCTACGTGAAAAGTTATTTTTCTAGTTGGATTAAACTTTTTATATAGAATACTACATTTTTAGTTACTACATTTTACTACATTTTTAGTTTCCTTGAATTTTCTTCAAAACATATGTTTTGATGAAACATGTGTCATATAAAACACATGTGCTTTAGAGCTAACAACGCGCCATCATTTTTGTTGGTGAAGTCATCCTTTTTGGTTGAAAATTGGACCTTTTTCTCAAAAAGTAAAAAAAAAACTTCCTTGGATTCGAATTCTACTCTTCTGATAGACAATCCATTTTTCTCGTCAGAAATTGTTTCTTTTTTTATCGAAAATTTAACTCTCTGATTGGAAATTGATCTTTTTTTCTAAGGATTCAACTACTCCATGTAAAATTGGCCCTAACTGATTGAATTTAATTACTTCAAATAAAAAATTGAAATATTTTTTCGTGGAAATATCAGCTAGACCTATTTGTTGTTTCTTTTGTTACTTCGGTCATTTATAGTTGAAGTTTCAGAAGAGCTGTTGAAAACGTTCTCATTTCTGAATGAATTTCTGGAGTAAAAAGGGATTCATTCTATTTTTGATGCTGTGAGTAACTGATTCATAATGGTCTTTATCGTGGCGGAAAGAGCTGTATTACGTCACGACTTGGAGAATATGGAGAAGAGAAAGATATTCGGAATCGTGCGTGACATCACCCACTCTCATTTGCCAATTTAATTGGACCTTGCAAATTTATTCAAAATAATCTTTCTTCCTTTTTTTTCCCAATCCTCGACAATTATTTCCAGAATAAGCTTCTCGATTTGTAAATATTGAAGAAATTAGAAAAAAGAAAATGAACAAATTATTATTATTATTGTTATTATTATATTATCTATTGCAGAAATGAAAATGATGACGGGTTTTTAGCTCTAATGGACATATGTTTGATAGAAACACATGTTTTATCAAAACATGTGCTTCGACAAAAACGCATTACACATTGAACGAGAATAGGAAAACATTTGTTAATTTACTTAATATTTTGGAGTCCAAAATCTTGTTCCCGAAATGATTGTTGAATATTGGATAATAAATGAGAAATATTGAACTGAATATGAATAGTTTGTAATCTGAGCGATTCTTCAATAAAAATTTCAACATTCAATTATTTTGAATTTTTAAATTTTGGATCGAAACAAATTGAAGCTCTGAATATCTGAATTGGTTGAAAATGTTTGTTGACATCGTCTGTTATATCATTGACTTGACACACTACTTAGTTGACAGAAGTTGACCAAATTTGTCACATATTTTCTCAATTTTTCAACCATTTTTGAATCCAAAAGCTTGTTTGAGGAATAATTGTCAAGTTATGAATAATACGAAATATGGAATTGAAAATGAATCTGTACAATAAATTTTATTTAAAATTTGCTATTTAAAATCTCACTTCACTTCTATAAAATTCAGAGTGGATAAATTATAAAGCATCAATGACTACATACTATATATGTAAAAGCCCCCAAAGGGCATACATGTGAGAAATAAATGTTTTGTTATAAAGCATCAATGATTCATTTTAATATTTAAAAACTTACGGAATTTTAACATATTTTTCGACATTGCTGAATTAACTACCAAGCAAATGCAGCTGAACCAAAGAAGAAACAATTTCTATCGAAAAAGAGGAATTTTCAAACGAACAAAAAATGAAATTTTCGAAAAGAGTTGAATTTTTAAACATAAAAGATTTTTCAGGCAAAAAGAAAAGAATAAGCGAATTGTTGGATTTTTCACTACAATCAAATTTGAAACGAAACAGTTTAATTTAACCAGCAAGGATGACTTTTTTACAAAACTAGTTCATATTCAGTCAAGAAGGATGACTTTCCAACAAAATTGTTGAATTGTTAACAAAAAAGTTGAATCATCAACTGAGTAGTTGGAATCTCAACCAAAAATATTAAATTTTTACAAACAAATTCAAGTTTTCAACAAAAAGCATAACTTTTCATAAACATTTGGAATTGTAACCGAAATTTAACAAGAGAGTTCAATTTGCAATCAAGAAGTATTGTTCCACAAATTGCAGCAAAATATTTGAATTTTGAACTAAAAAGTTAAATTTTAACGTAAACCATTTATTTTCAACCAAAAAGTTCGAGTTCCAAAACTAAAAAAGTCCTATTCCCAACTACAAAAAACGAATATTCCAAAAAATATCTCAATTTTTAAACAAAAAATTAACTTACAAAAGAAATATTCGAGTTTGGAAACAATAAATGAATGTTTGAAAAAATACATAAATTTCAAATCAAATAGTTCAATTCACAACTAAAAAAGTTCAATTTCCAACCAAAAGCGAAATAATTCAATTTTCAGTTTCTTCCATTAATTTAAAATGGAAAAGAACAAAAATATTCAACCAAATATTCAAATTGTAAGAAAAATTCAACAGAACAGAAAACAAATTTTCAGCAAAATGTTCCATTTTTGAACATAAAAATGAATTTTCAACTAAATGAATCAATTTTCAGCCAAACAGTTCAATTTTCAACTAAGAAAAATCAAGTTTCAATCAAAAGCAAAATAATTTATTTTTTAGTTTTTTTTTCAAAAATTCTCAACAGAAAAGAACAAAATATTCAACGAAATATTCAAATTGTGGAAAAATTTAATGAAATGGAAAATAAATTTTCAGCAAAATATTCAAATTTTAAACATAAAAATGAATTTTCAACAAAATGAATCAATTTCCAACCAAATAGTGTAAGTTCCAACTAAAAGAGTTACATTCTCAACCGCAAAAACAGAATTATCAGTAATCTTTATAATTTTCAACCAAGAAATAAATTTCCAACAAAATATTCAAAATTTGACCTGAGGAATGAGTTTAATCAGTTTTCAATTTGAAAAAGTTCCATTTCAAACCCAAAAAAATGAATTTCTCCCAGAACAGTTGAATTATCAAACAAATTATGTCATTCCAACCAGAAGGTATAAATTTTAAACAAAACGTTGGAAAGTTAACAAAGAAAGATTTTTCAGATCAGAATAAAAAAAAACTCATAAAAAAAAACTCATAAAAAAAAACTCATAAAAAAAAACTTCGATAGTTGAATTTTAAAGCAGACGAGATGAATTTTCGGAAAAATATGTCATACTTGATATCGCCACCAAAATATGATCAATTTGAAAATTAGGAACCAATAAATTTAAGCACAAAAGACGAAAATTTAACAAAAAATACGAAACCAAGAACCAAAACAGGAATATTTTCAACTAAAAAGGTGCAGTATTAAAAACAAAATTGCAATTTGTACCAAAAGAGCTGAATTTTCAAGTCGAAAAGACAAATCCTCAATTGAGAAAAATTATTCTTAACAAAACAGTTCAATCTTTAATCAAAGCAGATTAAATTTTATTCAAACAGTTGAAGATGAAATTTCTAACCAGAGAATAAGTTTCATACAAAAAAGACCAATTTTGAACAAAAGAGTTGAGTTTTCAAACGAGAAAGGTTGTTCAGAAAAGAGAAAAATTCAATAAAAGAGGTAAATTTACAACGAAAAGATATGAATGTTCAACAGACCAGTTTAATTTTCTGTAAATCTGTTTCATTTTTAACCGAACGAAATGAATTTACAACAAAAAATGTGATAGTGGATATTTCAATAAAAAAATTGTTAATTTAAAATATAAGAAACCATTGAATTGAACGATAAAAGACGAATTTTCAATAAAAAGTTGAATTATTACCCAGAACAGGAACAATTCATATCAAGAAATTTCATTTTCAGAGAAAAAGATAGAATTGTACCGAAAGAGATGAATTTTTACAACCAATAATGAGAATTCCCGATTGAAAAAATCTATTTTCAACGAGATACCTTAGTCATCAACCAAAACAGACTGACTTTCAACAAAACGGTTGCAATTTTGAGCAAAGAAGGTGAAATTTCTGCAAAAAAAAATCGAATGATCTCGAACGAAATTGTTGAATTTTTAAGAAAAAATGTAACAGTGGATAGTCCAACCAAAAATGTTTTTATGTGGATTTCCTTACAAAATAGTTAAATTTTAAACTCAAAAAGGATAAATTTCTAATCGAATTGTTGATTTTTCAACAAAATAGGTAAAATTTCAAGGAAAAAGGAGAGTTCGCAACTAAACTGATGAATCTCTTATCTCAAGACGTGACTTTTGAGAAATTTTTTAGGGTGAATTTGTTTGAAAGATCGATTAGCCTTTTTTTAGTTATACAATTATTTTACATCACCTTTAGCACATTCCTCACTTCATTTTAGGAAGAAACGACTTATTGAAATTTAAACGCCTTGATTTTTCTTTAATCTCAACAAATAAGGAAAGTTCGTTGTTACCAAATAACACAATATGAAATGGGAGATCTTAAAGAATCAACTTTTTTTACTTATTACTTATAGTAAAATGTGCATACTGCCCTTCTTGAATAACTACTATATTTAGTAATTATTTATATTCGAGCAAAAAATTTCAATAAAAAAAAACGTAGACACCTACATCAACAATGAAAAATGATTAATAAATATTTGAAAAAGACAAAATGGTAAAGTGCAATCGATATTCTCAGCTGCTGCGCTTTATTTATTTTTTTAATCATTGCCTTTAACAAATATTTAGATGATAAAAATACACACTTTTTGCTCGAGTGCAAAATCACGAACATCCCGAAGCAGAAAAATATAACCTGAATTTCAACTTTTGTTTTTCCTACTTTTATTTTCTCCATGTCATTTATATTCTCCTACAATCTCAAAAACCACACGAATGAATGCAAATTAACTTGATTAATATTTTTACACAATTCAACAGTAAAATATAAACAATATAAATATTATTCTTTTTGTAGCTACATTTGCTAGATTTTTTCTTGATTTGCATAGTGTTTTAAAAAATAAAGAGTGCTTGAGTACAGTTGATAATTTGAGAAATTGATAATGATGCCTTATTAAGGCCCTTTTTCGACTTTGAAGTCGAACAAATTAAATAAATCCTCTTCCGGAATACGACGAATTCCAAGCCCATTTTTGGAAACTTGACACTTTCCCTCTTCTGTGAAAGCTAACCTCAAATTTGATGACATAAAGGGTATGAAGAGCATTTATAAGTAGGTAAAATGCACTTTTTTACATTTTCTAACGTCTCACAAGTGAACTACAACTTTTAATTGGTTTTAATCACCGAAATTATCTGCCGGGAAAGGATGTGACAGAGTTGTCATTTTCTGTCGATTGTGTTTTGAGGTTATCATATTGATAAGTGCTTTTGTAGAAAGGTCACTTACCTAAATCATCCATTTTGGTCAAATTTAATGAAATCCTCGATGCACAGGACACTGAAAATTCACTGAATTATTCACTCGCGGTAAAATGATAAAAAATGACGGATCGCAACGCGGAAACTTAATACGTCACGACTCGAGAGGAGAGACTGAAGCGAAACTAAAAACATGGAGGTCTTGTTCTCTTGTAATGTATACAAAAGTTTCTTCACCAATAACATTCGAAAATAAGCTATTTATTTTGAACTCCCAATAAAGACGATGAATTCATTCCTAATTTATTTCGTTCCGCTTCTCCAAAATAAATTTTTTTAGGACTGAGAAAAGTAGGGCCAGAGCTTTTGTTGCAGGGCGACCGGGGGGTCGCCCCCCCCCCCCCCCCTTCCCATTCGGAGAATCCAAAAAGGACCTTGAACAAGAAAATTCACTTCGAATGGAATACATCAACTTTTGACCAGATATAGTTCAATTCCCGGCTAAAAAAGTTCGATTTTTCACCAGGAAAAAAGTTTTCATTTCAAATTTTTTTAAAGTAATTTTTAACAAGAAATGGGAACAAATTTTCAACAAAATTTTCAAATGTTTAACCCAAAGAATGAATTTTCAACAAAATCCATCAATTTCGAATGAAGTAGTTCAATTTTCAACTATAAAAGTTCCATTTTCATCCAAAAGCAGAATATTATAATTTCCATTTTTTTCCATTAATTTTGAACAAAAAAAAAAAATTTCGAAGAAAATACAAGAAAGTTTAGAACGAATTGTTCAATTTTTAACCGAGGGCAAAATAATTTAATTCTGTTTCTGTTTTTAACAAAGAGGAAAACAAATTTTCCAAAAAATATTTGAATTCTTTACCGAAGAATGGATTTGCAACAAAATATTCAAATTATTTCCTTAAAATAATCAATTTCTAACAATGAAATTTGAACATGAAAGATTCATTTTGAACTCTTTGAAAAAAACGGTGAATCAATTTCCAATCAATTCCGTTTTACTCTTCAAAAAACACATACCGAATCAAAGAAACCAAAAATCTAAATAGAACAAATAATGAATTTTCAGCAAATTATTCCAATTTTTACTAAAAAATAAATCTTCAACCAGAAAAATTAATTTTTTGAGATAAATGCGTGAATTTTCGACTGCATGAATTAGTTTTGAACTGAAAAAGTTCAATTACTAATCGAAACTAATATAATTCAAGTCTCAGTTTTTTAAAATTAATTTTCAACCATTGAAAAACCAAATGGATTTTTAATGAAATAAATAGTCGTTTAGACAAAAAGTTGAATTTTCAGCGAGAAGTAAATTAATTTGACTTTGGATCTTCGAAATAAATTTTCAACAAAATATTTGAATTTTGAACCCAGAAATGAATTTCAAACCAAATAGGCCTACATCAATTTTCAATCAAATAGTTTAATTTTAAACTAAAAAAACTCCATTTCAAACCACACATGATAAATTTTCAAAGAATTTTGAAATCTTGACCAAAAAAATTGGTAGTTCAATTTTCAACATGAAAAATAATTAAATTCCAACGAAATATTTCAACTTCCTACCAGAAAAAAATTTATTGAATCAATTTCTAATAATCAACAAAATAGTTGAATTTGTAACCAAACAAATTCCATTTTCAACCAGAAGCCAAATAATTTAAATTTCGGGTTTTCAAAATTATTTCCAACTGAGAAATAAATTCCTAACAAAATCAATCGATATTGAACCGAATAGTTCCATTTTAAACTAAAAAAGTATCATTCCTAACAAAAACGAGACCAGTTAATTTTCAGTTGGAAAGAATTGATTTCGAACAACAAAAAACAGCAAATCTTAGCAGAAATTTTCATCAAGGAATACACCCTTAACTAAAATGATAAGTTTTTTGAATAAAAAAATACAATTTTTAACCAAAAGAACCAAAGAAATCTCAAGAAATTAGAAAAAAGAATTTTCAAATAAATTAATTATTAATTTTCAATCGATCAGATGAATGTGCAACTGGGGAAGTTTAAACTTAAACCAAATAAATGAATTTTGAACGATATATTAATTTTAATCCAAATAATTCAATTTTCCAACAGGAAAGTTTCATTTTTATCTACCGAAAACAGTGAATGATCAACAATAGTCTAATTTTAAACCACACAAGATGTAGTTCTTAACGAAAAATTTAATAGTTAATATTGCAAAAAAAATCATTTAAAATGATAAACATTTGAGTATAACTGAAAAACACAAATTTTTTAACAAAATAGTCTTATTTCCAACCAAAAAGGATCATTCGAAATTGTTGAATTTAAAAAAAATCATTAAATTTTCAACTTAGGAACAGGAACTTCCAATTGAAATGATTTCGCAGTATTTTTGAAAAAGTTTTTAGAAATTTGGAATTATTTCAAAGGTTATTCTGAAGTTTGAAAAAATTGTTTATATAATCAAAAATGTAAAAATATTCTCAGAAAACTGAACGAAAACATCAATTTTCGAAGATTTTTATACATGAAATTTATAAGCTTTTCAAGAATCGCGAAATGTTTCAAGCGTTACAAGGATGGAAAAAATTTCTCGAGTTTCATGGGAAAATTCTAAATGATTGATTGTTTGGGAAAATTTTTTCAATAAAATATTTAAAAAGTTTCCAAAGCGTTGCAAAAGACTTCGAAAATTGTCGGAAAAAGATCTGAAAAAGTTTAAGGTATTTTTTTCGCAGGATTTTGAAAAATTATCAGGAAAAATTCGAACAGTTCCAAAATATATTGAAAAGTTTTGAGAAAATTACAAAAATAATTTAAAATTATATGTATTTTTAGCAATTTCAGAACTTCTTAAGAAATTAAAAATATTTTCAAAATTGAAAAAATGTCCAAAAATTTATGAAATATTTTCAAACTTCCGATTTTCTGAAATTCCTTTATATACTATATGAAATAACTTCAATTATTTTTAAATTTGATGAATTCTATAGAATAGAAAACAAATTTTCACAAAAATGGAAATTTTTTTTTTCGACTAACTTGAAATCTTCAGAAATCTTTTTGAATTCCCTGAAAAGATATTAGGAAAATTATATTTATACCATTTTATTTTGGTTTATATTTGATATAATTGTATTTGATCTAATTTTTGTTTAAATTATATTTGTAAGCAGGGGGCCTACAAAACTTTATTACGCTACTGCAGAATCTGTCAATAACTTTTGTCTGGCACGCTCGGCACTTTTGGTTTTGTTTTGAGTTTTTGACCAGTTTTGTCTTTTGATCAGTTTTGATCGCTTTTGATCATGAAATTGATGAAAAAGAGAGTTTTAAACTGAAAAGTGCTCAATTTTATGTAAAAAGGTACGGCAATATAATATTTTTTCCAAATGAATTAAGACTATTAAGTTCTTTTGAGGTTATGTAAGTTTAAACGTCAAATCAACAATTTAACTTAAGTCGTCCTTTTTTTCATGTTACATGCCAACAGTTTTAAATTGAAAAAATTGTACTTTTAATACTTCTTCAATTAAATACTTTTTCGGATTGCCGCAGAGTGGGAGGAAATGTATTTTTTTAGTTCCAAAAAGTCGAGTCTTAAATTTTTGTCTGATTCTACTTTTTTTTATGAATACAAATTTATTGAATAATTTAATAATTATTTCGTTATAAATTCAACGGTTTTGAGAAAATCATCCTATTTATCTCTGAAAATTACTATTTTTACTAGTAACTTATTAATTATTATTTCTAATCTGAATATTTTAAGTATTTCTCACGAATAATTATAAACAAATGAGCAATAAGTCCTTTAACTTAAAATTAGCCAATTCCAATTGGAAATTTATCAGTATATTTAAAAAATCTCATTTTTTAAAGAAAAATTTCAATATTCCTCTGAAAAATTAATCATTTTGTTCAAAAACCAACAATTTTGGGAAAATCATCCTATTCATATCTGGAAGTTCAACTGTTTTCTTGAAATTTTATCTTTTTGGTTTAAAAATTTGGTAGAAATTGTATTATTTTATCAAAATCAACTTTTTAGAATTCGTTTTTTTTTGCCTAAAATTTATATAATCCATTTGAAAATCCAAATACTTTGTTCAAAATTCAACTCCTCCGATTTTAATTCGTCATCTTGACTTGAAGTTCAACTACGCCTCAACCACGTCGAACAAATTTTTAAAAAAAATATTCGAATTTTCAACCAAAAAACAAATATTCAAAAATGATCAGTAGGTTTTCCACTGAAAAAAAGGAATTCTCAACTGAAATAATATAACTTCCGCAGAATTTTCGAAAAACTCATTGAAATAATTTGAATGATTTCAAAAGATATTTTAATGTTTTTCGGAAAATTGAATAATTTATAAAAACTTCGAGAAGATCTTCAAAAAGTAAAAACAAAATATGGATTTTTGAAGCTTTGGAATCAAAATATAAGTAGCTTTTTAAGAAGCTTGATAGGTTACGAAAGAATAGAAAACTTTTTCGAAGTATCATGGCAAAATTTTGAATAATTTATTATTGTATTAATTTCCATCTGATGTGTTGAATTTTTAAGCTAAAGAAAGGGTTTTCGTACAAAACAGTTATATCTTCAACTGAACAGAAATAATTATCAACGACAAGCATAATAGTTGATATTTTTACCTAAATATATTTGATTTTAAAATCGAAAACGTTCAATTTCGACCAAAAAGAACAAATTTTGAACAAAATAGTTGAATTTCTAATCACAGAGATGAAGTTTAAACTAGAATGATTGATCTTCAGCAAAAAAAGAAGATATTCCCAAAAAAGAGTTTATTATTTAATCAAATGAGTGTATTCTCAACCGATAAGATAATTTTTGACTAAAAAGTTTAGCTTTGATATTTGAATTTCCAATAAAAAATATAATTTTTAGCCAAGAATGGGATGAATCTCCAATAGAACAGTCAAATTGGCATTGGAAAAGACGAATCTTTTGCCAAAAAAAGCATCCTTCCAAAAAAGTTCAAAATTTATTCAAAAAATAATTGAATTCCTAACAAAACAGTAGAACTTCTAATGAAAAGAGATGAGTTTCGAACACAAATTCTGAAGGTGGGCTCTTCAAAAACAAAAAAAAACTTCGAAGCAAAAATGACGAAAATACGAAATGAAAAGGAAATTTTATTGAAAAGAGAGGGAAAAAGGAGAATCTTGGAAAGAATTTGAAAAAGAGTAGAATAGGGGAGAGGATATAAAGTCTGCAATATCAGAATGATTTCAAAATTTATTATTGTATGTATTGATAAAAAAATGTGGGTCTGGGAAACAAGCGCGTCTGAAGTGAAACTGCAGCAACAGCGAAACAATGCAAACTTCACACTGTTGTACTTAATGATTTTACTCCCTTCAGTTAGACAATTGCCCTGCAAATAACCTTCCAATCTTATTCTCTTATTCTTTCGCATACAAGTTTCACTTCCAACTTGCACGTCTTTCCCAAAACGTATTATATTTTTGTAAACAACGCTGGTTGGAAAAGAAACTTGTAGGTAAAAATAGAGCGTGAAGTTTGCATCGTTTCGTCTTTGATGAAGTTTTACTTCAGACGTGCGTGGTTTCTACACGCTTATTCTATTTAATATCATTTTTTTTGTTTGATTCGCTGTTTCTCGCAGTAAAATCAATTTTTTATCCAGATTAATTACAGGAAAGATGGGCGAATGTGAAGACACTTCAAATGAAGAATTGTTCGAAATGGCTGGCATGGTAACTCAAAATGTCAGAAATCCAGATGCTGAATCAGAATTTTTATCTGAAGAATCATTAGCAATGAAACCGGATAAAAAATTTCTTGAGATGCATGAAGCGGTCAGTAAATCCGTTTATTATCTTTGTCCCAATTTTGGATGGTCTGCGTTGGCTTCGTCACAATTTATTATGTGGTCCACCTATTCAGTTGATGGTTCTGAAATTCTGAAGCGAATTGTGCTGGCACCGAATATGAGGATTCGTGTAAGAATTTCGACATATTTATTTGAAGCGGTTTAGGTTCGCTGAATTTTGGTGACCGTAGAATGACTCAAAATGATTATTCATCATCTTATTCTGATTATACATTAATATTTGGACATTAATATTTGTGGAATATTTGTGACATATTTGTTTATACTCTCTCTCTTTCACGGGTTTCAGATTCTCTACAATTCACATAACACCTCTCCTCTGCGTTTACTAACCTCTTGTGTAAACTTTCAGGAAATCTTTCTGATTTTTTCAAGATTTGGACAATTTTTACGAATCTTTAAAATATATTTTCTAATTATTCAAATTTTTTTTCGACTCTTTTTTTAAAATTCTTCGAAAATAAAATTATTTTTGTTGAAGATTCTTTCTCTGCAGTTCAAAATTCAAACTTTCAGAAAATCTTTCTGACTTTTTCATGATTTGAATCATTTTTATAGCACTTTAAATTATCTTTTCTAATTATTCAAATTTTTTTTCGAGCCTTTTTTAAAAATCCTTCGAAAATAAAATTATTTTTGTTAAAGATTGCTTCTCTGCGGTTCAAACTTTCAGAAAATCTTTCTGATTTTATGATTTGAATAATTTTTATAGCACTTTAAATTATCTTTTCTAATTATTCAAATTTTTTTTCGAGCCTTCTTTAAAAATCCTTCGAAAATAAAATTCTTTTTGTTGGAGAATCCTTCTCTGTAG